>ABLG01002369.1:0-13463 GCA_000172435.1 Meloidogyne hapla
TAAATTAAATTTAAATAAATATTTTCTAAAATATTTTATTAAAAAATGGAAAATAATTCAACAAATAATTCTCAAATAAAATTAGCAGTTTATAATTTTGAAGAGGTATTTTTTAAAATAAAAATAATAATTTTTATTTTTTTTAATTAAAGCGTTTAAAAATATTTCACATTGGAATACTTGTTAGAGGAAAAGGTTGGAAAAGATTAAAAATATTTTAATTATTTAAAAAAATCTTTTAGAATTTCATTTTGGTGTAAAACAAGGTGTTCATGTCTGTCCACAAAAAAATAATGGAAAGAAATTTTTTGTTTTAATTAATCGTTTAATTCCAAGGAAAATGGCATTTTTGTAAGATTTTTTAAAATTTATTAGAATTTATAACAAATGAAATATCCTTTTAATTATTAATATTTTAAATATTTTAATTAAATGGGTTATTTAAAAATCTTTTTTTTAAATTAAAATTATTTATAAAATATAATTTTTATTTTTATAGAAGATATGTTGATATATTTATTAATGATATTCAATTGTCTACTTCTCTCTCTATGGATCAAATTTTAAATATAAAAACAAATTTAGAAAAATATCGTTTTGGCCCAAATACATACAATTTATTTAATAATAATTGTATAGATTTTGCTTATAATTTTATTTGTTGTATTTCATCAAATGGAGAATTATTAAATAAAAATAATTTACCAAATGAAATTAGACAACCATGGATTACTGAACCTGTTAGAGCATTTAATAAAAAATATTATTAAATATTTAAAGTAATAATTTATTTAGTATTTTAATTAGAAAATATTTTATTTAGAAAAAAGAAGAAAAATGTTTATTTTTTGAATACACAAGAAGTTATGAATATAAATTCGATTTAATTTTGTAAATTTTTATTAAATTATAAAAATATATTGTATGAAAATAAATGTATTTGTTACTTTTAGGAATAAACTAGACATTAATTATCAATTTAATAATAAAATATTTATTTATTATATTTTGTCTAAAAAATATTATTTATCATTAAATAAACGATATTTTATCCCCATTGTCTTTCCATTTCTTTAAAAGTTCAGCATTTTCTGTCATTGATTTAACAATTAAATATTTTTCTGCGAATTACTGACAAATTTGATGAAAGAGGTTAATTTACGAGATTAACTTTACCAAATAATTTATTCAATTAGAAGTTTTTATAAATCAATTTACCTATAGAATTCATATTTTAATATAAAATCCCAAAACCCAATCAAAATATTTAATCCCAAAGAATTCCCAAATCATTTAAAAAGATAATAATCATTAACTTTAAGCCCCAATAAATTGTCTTATTCGTATATCCTCAACTTTGTTCTCAACTTCCTTAATATTCAAATTATCATTATTATTTTCATTTTGATCATCAATTTCTTTAATTTCACGTCTTTCTGCAAATCCCATTGTGTGTTTACGGAAATGAACAGAAACACAACGATTGAGAAGGAATTGTTGTCCCATAATCCAATAATCATTATCATATTGCATTACCTCATTTGTCATAAAAAGAAGACGACATTCACCAATCGGGGACTTAAAAAAT
This sequence comes from Meloidogyne hapla, assembly GCA_000172435.1. Classification (NCBI taxonomy): domain Eukaryota; kingdom Metazoa; phylum Nematoda; class Chromadorea; order Rhabditida; family Meloidogynidae; genus Meloidogyne; species Meloidogyne hapla. The sequence goes on from ABLG01002369.1 coordinate 1,589, forward strand.
ATTTTTAAATTTAATTAATTATTTGTTTTATTGGTTGAATTTATATAAAATTATAAATAAGTGATAAACAAAATTTTGAATATACTTTTATATTTCTTAAATAACTTACAACTTCCATATATTGGTTTGGTTTCAAAACAGCTTTTGAAGTATCTTTACCTTCTTCTCCAAATCTAATCGTTATTGTTGGCATTTTATCCATATTGTCACAGGCAGTTTGATTTAATAAATAAAAATCTCCAACATCTTCAGGAACTACAGCACCAAGCATTTCTGCTAATTCATCTAATTGGGCTTTTGGTCCATACATATAAAGTGCTTGATCCATAATTTTAAGCATTGGACTTAGTTTTGCTTTTAATTTCGTCTTGTTAACCGCCACTGATAATATTTTGACTGACCATTGACCTTCTTCGGCAAGAGGAACATAATCATATTTCCCTTCACAATCATCATAGTTTTCAGCCCCAAAAGTTAATTTGCCGAGGTCTGGGCCGCCAACTGATACACTAAAATTTATATGGAGTTTATTTAAAAACTTAAAAAATATTTATATAAAAAATTACCCTGATTGTGTTATAGTTACAATAGGATGATCAACAACACTCATTATTGAAACAAGAGGAGAACCACTACATGGATCAATCATTTTTTTAGGTGGAGCAAGACCAAATACTCCTTCTAATGGGGTAAGTTGAAAAGTTGTAGGCATTCTTGGGTAATCAGTAAGAGAGACTAATTTCATTACTGGAAGTCTCATTTCACCAATCTATTTAATAAATTTTAAAATATTCTATTTTAAATATTAAAAATAAACTAACAGTTATATTATCAATATACATTTGACCACTTTTGCCATCATTATAAACAACTTCTTTACCAGTTGGAATACTAAATTTAGAAGTATCGTTGTCATAACTAGTTTTAGTCCAAGTAAAACTGGCATCTTTGTCAATAACCCAAAAAGCAGAAGATTGAAGATTAAATGCAACAGTGAAATTTTTGGCTAAAAAATTGAAGAAAATATTTAAAAATTAAACAAAAATATTTATAATTTTCAAAGATTTTCTTTTATTTTTTTAAACATTTATTTAAATTTATGTTTAAAAGATTTTCTTTTATTTTTTTAAACATTTATTTAAATTTTAATATTTACAAGGAGTTCCGATTGGAATAATTCCAAAACGAATAAATTGAACAATTCCAAATGAAATAGTGCCATTTAATGTTGGCTCTAAATTAACTTGACGGCGTTTTCTTATTTGATTTGAATTAATCAAATTAAATTGAATTAAAACAAAAAATAAGAAAAATAAAATAAATAATGAATTCATATTTTAGAAATTATTTAAAAAGTATTTTTTTATGGGAGAGAGAGAAGAGGGGGATATTTTAAATTAAATGAGTAAATAAGTTGAGTTTCTATAATTTACCTCTTTATTTTATATAAATCAACACACACATATAAAAAATTAAATATATAAAATATAAAATACAATATACAAATAAAGGCGTGGCATCTAACTTTTTTAATGCAAACATTTGCCAAAAGCTAATTCACTGCTTTAACAAGTTTATTTGGGCGTTGACAATTTATTAAATAATTTCTTGAAAATTTTGCCTTGATTTATTTAAAATTAATTTAAATTAATTATTTAACTTTCATAATTTTCAACATTAATAAATTTGTGAATTTAGAAAGGTCTGGTTTTTTAAAAATAATTCTTGGAAATTTACCCATACTTATCAAAATTTATATACATAATATCATTTTTGCATTTCTCTATATTTATTTTTTAATTTTCTCTTCTTTTATTATTTTATAATTTAAATTTAAAATTAGTTAAAAATAATCAAATCTTTTTTTAAATTTTAATTAATTATTTTAAATATTGATTACAAAAAATATATTCATATTTATTTTATTAATTTTTATGCGCCGAGATAGTTCAAAAGAATAAAATATACAAACAAATATAAAATTAGAAATATCTTTATTCTAATCGTAAGCAATAAAAGAATAAAATATTTATTTTATTTTTTCTATTTTAGTAAATATTTAAACCAAAAATTAAAATAAAAAGGAATATTTCTTGTTAGATAAAAATTTTAAAAAAGAAAAATCGAAAAAATCTTTTAAAAATCTTTAATATCCACATGAATAAATACAATTTAAAAATTAAAAGAAATATTTTTTTAATAATTTAATATAGTTTGATAAAATTTATGTTTATGAAATATTCAGAAAAATATATTAATTTTAGAGATTTAATTTTTTATTTGGTAAAGAAACCAATTTTAAAAATGAAATCAGAAAATGTCGAAATTCTGTTTTTTGAAAGAAATAGAAAAGAAGAATTATTTTAAACTTAAGACTTTGATTGTATATTTATTTAAAAAAATAAAAATTATTAAAATAAGGCTATCAAATAGGAAAATAAAAGTTAGTATATAGTTTTTTGAGAATAATCTCTAGTAAGAGTTTTATACTCACTAGTAAGAGTATAAAATAGACAAGTATTTTTTAAATTACAAATATCATTTTAATAAGAAATTAAAAAATATTAAAAATAAAATATTTTTATTATTTACTATTTAATGAATGACTTGATATTCTTTTAATTCGAGAGCCTGAGCTACTTCCATTAGATAATTTTTGTTCATTACTAATTGTTATTTGTGCGACTTTAAATTTTGAATCACCAATACGAACAGAATAAACACCTAAAATAATTAAAATTAAAAATATATTAAAAATGAAGTTTAAGAAATAAAAGAAATTCTTCATAATCTCCCATTTTAACTAATTTTATTATTTTCTTGAAATTTATTTAAATAAAATATATAACCAGAATCAAATGGTTGTGCACAATGTATAATTAAATAATGTTTAGTTCCATTTACTACATGTTCAAATTTTCCTTCATCAGAAACAATTCTTGAATCCAAATCTTTATGATTACGTTGCCAATGTAAACGATAACCAAAACTTACATTTTCTAACTAAAATAATATTTTTTATTTTTAAATAAATATTTATTTAAAATATATTTTAATTTAATTTTTATTAATTTATTTTTAATCTTTTTTTAAACCTCGCATGCAATTGTTGCTGTTGAACCTATCGGTACAAGATAATCACCTAAATCTTCATCATCGGTTTCAGCAGAGGAAACTTGTACTTCTCTTTCATCAATTCTATCTAAATAAATAATTTAAAAAAATTTTTTAATTAGAAGATTAAAACATTTAAATTATAAATTAAAAGAATTATTAATTATCCTTTCATTTTAAAATATTTTCACTTTATTTTTTTAATTCTTAATTTATTTTTAAAATTTATTTTACCTTCAACAATTAATTGAACACTAGTAAATTTATCACCAATTTGAGCAAAATAAAATCCTTGATCAGAAAATTGAACATTTTGTATAATTATTCTATACCATCCATTTGTTGTACTTTCAAATAAAATATTATTATTATTCCATTTATTTTTATCCAAAATTTGGCCATCTTTATGCCAATAAACATCTAAATTAGCTTTATTCATTGAAACAGAAATAATTGCTGTTTCTCCTTGCATTACAAATCTTTAATTAAAAAATAATAATTTTAACTAGTATAAAGGTTACAGTGGGACGATGTATAAAGATTTTTTCAAATTTAAATATACCGGGGGGAGCGTTCAAACCCATATTTTTGGAAGAGAAGTTGTTATGTTTTTTGGAAAGCCCTGTAGGGCTTTGGGGCGCGCTTCGCGCGCTGCTAGAAATTTTTCTTTCAAGATTGTTGCTTCGGGCCTCCGGCCCTCGCCTCACTCGCAGGTCTCGGGCCTTCGGCCCTCGAACCGCTCTCATTTACATCTTCATTATAGGATGGATGCCAGTCTCGGGCCTTCTGCCCTCGAACCGCACTCATTTACATCTTCATTATATGATGGATGACAGTCTCGGGCCTCCGGCCCTCGAACCGCACTCATTTACTTCTTCATTATGTGATGGATGCCAGTCTCGGGCCTTCGGCCCTCGAACCACGCTCATTTACATCTTCATTATAGGATGGATGCCAGTCTCGGGCCTTCTGCCCTCGAACCGCACTCATTTACATCTTCATTATATGATGGATGACAGTCTCGGGCCTCCGGCCCTCGAAACACACTCATTTACTTCTGCATTATGGGATGGATGCCATCTCGGGCCTTCGGCCCTCGAACCGCTCTCATTTACTTCTTCATTATGGGATGGATGCCATCTCGGGCCTTCGGCCCTCGAACCGCTCTCATTTACTTCTGCATTATGGGATGGATGCCAGTCTCGGGCCTTCGGCCCTCAAACCGCTCTCATTTACTTTTGCATTATGGGATGGATGCAAATCTCGGGCCTTCGGCCCTCGAACCGCACTCATTTACTTCTGCATTATAGGATGGATGCCATCTCGGGCCTTCGGCCCTCGAAACACACTCATTTACTTCTGCATTATGGGATGGATGCCATCTCGGGCCTTCGGCCCTCTTTTGCCACCTTCTATAAATTTTGGTAAAATTCATTTTCCCACTCTAAAATTTTAACCGAAAAAATACAGATTTTCAAAAATTCATAACTTTACCAAAAGTTAAATTATTAAAACATTTTTAAAGCACAATAGGTTCAAAATTTTATGTATTATTTTATAAAAATACATTCAATCACCTACATCTTCGAAAACCCCTCCAAATTTTCAAAAAACTGAAAATTTTCGATTTTTTAGAAAATAGATCCTAACTTCCCCTACCCCAAACTTTTTCAACTTTTCTATACCTCAAAAAAATTCTAATTTTTTACTCTATATTATAAACTTTGTTTCATTCGAATCCATTAAAAACTCACAAGGTTATGATCGATTGAAAAGTTCGGGAATTTTTTCAACAGGGAATGGACCAATTAGAAAATGGACCAAAAAAATTTTTTCGAGAAAAATATGTTTTATGGGGCTCAGATGGGAGCTGATCACGAATCCGAAGTCAGTTTATTTTGTAAAAATTTTTTTAAAAAGTTATAGCCCAAAAAATGTCAATTTTTGGCACCAAAAATGGTACTTTTTGAAGTATAACTTTCTGAGACTCAAATGGACCCCCAACAAAGTATATATTTTTTGAGCATTCAAGGGACTCTCTACAAGAGTCTCTATAGAATTCGGACCGTTATTCACGATTTCAAAAATCGACCCAAGTTAGGGTCACTTCAGCACGAATATCTCCTCAAGCGCTCATCCCAGACTCAAATGACCTTCTATGGAATCATTCTCAACATCCTTGCCTACAAACATCTCAACACATCCAAAGTTACTCACGTTCAAAAATCCATGTTTTTATCAAGTTCAAACTTTCAAGACTCTAATGTCCAATCGCAGACTCAAATGACCCCTCTTTCACTTTGTCCATTGAACTTTTCGTGGTCGATTACCTATTATTCACCAAGTTCCATCCTTCTAAGTTCAGCCGTTTTCTTAATATAAAAAACGACAAAATGACACACCCCAATGGCGCGACAAAACGGTACCATTTAAAAACGGTGAAGTAAGCATATCGTCACTTGAACTTAACTTTTTTGACTCGAATTTTTTTCCAAAATAATCTACTAATCGTGTGATGATTTCCTCGCCCCAAGCCCAAACCACGTTTCTATTGAACTTTTTCGAGTTACCATTTTGACCATGGACGTTTCAGTGCCAAGGAATGCCCGGAGGGAAAAGTCTATAGTTTTCCCAGATGCGCCGTAAAAAGTTGCTCCAGAGAAGTCACACTTTCAGGAACCTCCGAGCGGCCCTTCGGGCCGTGCAATTTCTAGCGTGATTTGTTGGGGTTTTTTTAAGTATTTAGAATAAATATTTTTATTTATTTACTGTGTTTGGGGAGATGTTAAAAATAATATTTCTTCATTTGCTATAACAGAAGTTCGACTTTGTCGATGAGAATTCATCTCATCACTTTCTTCCTCATTATCTTCAATAATTAAATAAGCAACTGGATATATTTCTCCATTTATTTTAATTGAATATAATTGTCCATCTTCATGGCTAACATTATAAATAACCAAAACGTCTATAAAATCATGAAAGTGACGTTCAAATTTGCCATTTTCTGAACAAATAATTTGTTCATTTTGCCCTCTAATCCACTAAAATTAATAAAATAACTTTTAAAAATAATTAAACAAAATAATTAATAATTACTTCAATATTTGACATATTTGAAATACAATCACTATTTAATTCACAAGTAATTGAAGCAGTAGATCCTATTTTGATTACATATGCTGGTATGTCATCTAAATCTTCTTGACCACCTGAATAAAAAAATTTTTTTCTAAACTTATAAAATTCGTTTGTAAAATATTTATTTTCTAATTACTCTGTTGTTATTATTATTGTTTGTTATTATTATTGAAATAAACAAATAGTTATCTTTGAAAAATTGGTGAAAAAAATTTATTTTTATTTTCTACTAACCAACTAAAATTGCTGTAGTGCCACTTCCAGTTGAATTGGCTAGAGACTTTTGAGATGAACGTCTTGAGGTTGAAAGAAGAGATAAACGTCCACTATTATTATCACCATTATTTCCTTTGCTTTCACTGACACTTATTTGTTTTAAAACACTTTCACGGCTAAGTGACGAGTCAATAGAAGTTGACATTCCATTACTCTTTCCAACCCGGTTATTATCTTTAATAGATAACAATGTAAATATTAAAATTAAAATAATATTATGCCTGAAGATATATTTGTTGTTATTTTATTTCTTTTATTATTTAAAGGTGAAGGAGATTCTTTAACTTCAATTCCAATTTGACCCCAAGGAATTTCCTCAAGGAAGACATGTACAGAATCATAATCACTTTTAGCATTGATAGAAACAGCCATACGGGTATGTGCATCTGTGTAACCTGGGGAATCTAGAAAAAGAAAATTTTTGAAAAATTATTCTTTGATTAAATTAAATATTTAAATTATATTTTATATTTATTTAATCTCTCTCTTTATTTAATTTCTAACCACTATTCTCTCTTTCAATCTCTTCCATAATTGTAGATTTGAGTAAAGGAGATCCCGAACGAATAAGTACTTTCTTTTCACAAAATTCTTCTGAGACCATAACAACAGAATCTCTACCACATTCACTCATACGTTCAACATCAACCTTTTATTATTATAAAAATAATAATAATATTTTTATCAAAAAAATAATTGTACCTGAAAATTATTACCACAAAAAGTTGCTTTTACACTTGCATGTTGTTCTGGATAAATTACTGCATTTAATATAGAATGTTTATTTCTTCTTCTAAGAAAAAATGTTTCTGTACAATTTTCAGCCTCAATTTCCTAAAATTAATTTAAGAATCTATCCAAAATTTTAATTAAAAATTTATCTTTAAAAAGAAGTTTTTTTTGATTAAATTTTTAAAAAATAATTTTTAATTTACTTCAACAATTATAGCAGTTTCTTGTTGAAAAGTAGAAGCAGAGGCTACAGAACTTATAGCAGAATTTCTTCTAAAAAGTATAGGCACACTCAAACAAGAACTATTATCCAAAGCACTACTTGCAATACTAACACTAACAACTTCCTCTACATCATCATCATCAATTGAACTACTAAAAAATTAAAATAAATATATATATTATACTAACTTGCTCCTTTTAAATTTCTTTAAATTATAACTTAAATTAAGTATTTGTCGTAATAATTTTCCCATATTTTATTTTTAAATTCTGAATATAAAATTTTAAATAAGAAATTTATAAAGAAAAAATTATGTGAAAAAAAATTCAAAGAAATATTTATGTAAAAAAGGAAGATTTTAACAATTTTCAGTTTTTAATAAAAAATGAAGAATTAAAAAAATTAAAATCTAAAAATTACTTAAATTTCTAATAATTTTAAGTAGGTCATTAAAAATTCTCTACGTAATATTTTTTTAGAGGAAAGATGATATTTTAGTAGAACTTTAAAATATTTCATTCAAAAGTAGAAATATAAAATTTTAAAAATAGAAATAAATATTTATTTTTATTATTTAAAAATTAAATGACAAAAATGTAAAAAATAAATATTCTTTCTGAAATAAAAAAAAAATTAAAAATGGAAATATTTTTTAAAATAAATTTTTATTAGATTTTTTGCAAAAGCAACTGTTATAAATATAAAGTTTTTTTTATCTTTTAACTTTGTCCTTTATTAAAAGTAATTTTTTTAAATAAAATTGTCATATGTTTAATTATTTTTAAAAAATCCTAAAATTTAAAAAAGAGAGAGAAATTAAAAAGATAAATGTTAGAAAAATTGGTTTAATTCGAATATTTTGAAGAAAATAGTTTTTCTTTTATCATTAATTAAAAAGAATTAATTATTTAGCAGAAGATTAAGTGAGATTTAATTATTTTAATTAGGGAAAGTTAATATTTAAAATTATTATTTAGATTAGAGAAAATTAAAATAAAATTTGTTAGAAAAATATATTTAAAAATCAACATATATATTTAAGGAGAAAAAACAAAATCTGTTTTGATGGAGTTAAAGTTTGGATTTAAACACAAATAAATCACTCTTTGAAGAAATAATTTTAAATCTTCTCAAAAATAAATTAAAGAATTACATTAAATAATATAAAAATAAATTCTAATCAATCATTATTTATTTATAAAATGGTTGAACATCAAATTATTTTAAAGATAAAGTTATTGTTAATTTTTTAAAAATAGATTTAGATTTATAGTTTTAAATAAATATTTTAAATAAATTTAAATTATTAGAATATTATTAAAACAATTTTTAATTATTAAAAACATTTTTTGTATTAAAATTTAATTTACCATATGCGAGAAGGTTTTTGACCAATTGTAATTCTCTGTTGTTGGCATTGTTGTTCTCGAGTTAAATATGAGGTTGGGCACGGACCAAGGCGGAAAGGGGACTAAAAATTAAACAAAAAGTTTTAGAAAAATTTTGATAATAAATTTGTGAAAAGATGTTTATTTTCCATATTTTTGTTATTTTTATCTAATATTAAATACCTTATCTTTAAATCCTTTAGATGAATGAGCCAAATCAGATGAAAGATTTTTAGATATTTCTAATGAGGGTTGTTTTGCAACAGAGGCAGGGCTCTAAATAATTTTAATAATTTTTGGACAGATTTTGAAGATGAAATAAAAAAAAAGGTTTTATTCATAAAAGGTCAAAAATAAAAATTGTGAATTATTTAAATTTACCAATGGAGGGCTCTCTATTCTTGTAGCTGTTCTTGTTGTCAATAATGGAATAAAAGCATTAACTCTAGAAGTACTTTCGTAAGGTCTGTCTAAATGTGCACTTAATTCAACAGCATTTACTCTTTGTTTTGAAATATTTGTTTGTTTAGATGTTGATGGATTTTCTTCAATAATGCTATATAATGGGCCTATTCTTTCTTCAATCGAAGAAGTAAGAGATTTACGTTTTGGAGGTACCTGAAAATAAAAATATTTCCTAAAGGTTTTTAAGATTTAGTAAAATAATTAAAAAAATTAGCAAAAACTTAGAAAATATTTTTTTATTTAAAAAATAAATTATTAAAAATATTATCAAAAAATCCCCCATTACCTGAGGTGGCGTTTTCTTTCTTGAAGTTTGTGATTCATGTTCCTCATCAAAACTTTTTAAAGAAATATTATCTTGTTTATAAAATTTTGAATGTTTTGAATAAATATTTTCAGGAAATTCAAAAAATTGTTTATTTTTATTTATTTCTGCCTTTTCTGATTGTTTTTCTTTCATTCTTTGAAGAAATGTTTGTTTTGTTTGGTTTTGAATAATATTTCCTTTTTGTTGTTTTTGTTTATTTAAAATAGCTTGTTCTAATTTAGATGATTGATTGTCAATTTGTTTTTGGTAAATAATTGGTCTCTTAATATAAATTATTAAATAATTATTTTGTTAATAATAATTAAAATTAAGGATTTTCAATTGATAATAATTTGATTTTACTAAATTACTTAAAATAATAATTATTTTAAAATTATATTTATAATTATTTTAAATTAATATTTCATTTAAAATATCTAAAAGAAAATTATTACATCAACATTCGAAATATTTCTTTTAGTCTCAGATAAAGATGAAGTCGATGGTTGTCTTGATGTTGCAATAGTAGTTGATGCACTCATATTTTTCAATGTTTCCATTATTTTATCAATTGAACTAGAAACTTTCTGTGAAAGAGTTTTTTAAATTGAAAATTAGTAATTTTATTTGTTTTTACTTTTAAAACTTTAAGCACAATTTCAATTCTCTCTTTAACATTCTCTTCTCGACATAATTTATGAATAGTGTCAATCTCTGTGTTAATCCTCACTAATAAATCAAAAACTATCTTTCTCTCTTCGTAAGGTGTTAGACGACCACTAAAATTTTTTTAGTATTTTTTAAATGCCAAATGTAAAATCAGATCCAATATTCCAAACCTAATATTTGTTGTATCTGCTTTAATTTGTTCTTTATGACAAAGATCATCCAAAGCATTTAATTTATGCCTTAACATTACAATTAATGGAGTCATTCTAGATATTTCATCACTTCTTTGACTTAGAGATTCTTTTCTAAGTTTTTGTTCTAAATTTCGAAGAGGGGGTGGAGTTAACCCAATTCTAATTAATTGATCATTAATCTCCAATTGTTGCTCAGATAATAAACGATGTTCTAATAAAGCTAACTTTTCACGTAACAAACCAATAGGTTCTCGAAGAGCCTAAATGTTAATTTAAACAAAAAAATAAAATTATATATTTAATTACCCTAACATAATAACTTTCCAAAGCAATATCAGCAAAAACATTTTCATTAGACAAATCATTATTATCTTTTTTTATATTTTTTTGTTTCGGTTCAAAATCTGGATCTAAATTTAAAATCATTCGCGCAAGTCTAACTCTTAAAAGCTCTTCTTTTGCTTCAGCTTGAGCTTTAGAAACAGGTTCATTTGGGTGTTGAATTCGTTCAGAAATTGATAGAATAACATTCTCAATTCTTTCAACTTCTGCATTATTATTTCGACGTTTGTATTCCTTTTGGAAATATAAATAAATAAATATATTTATAATTTGAAAAATATTTTATTTCATTATTATTTATTATGGGAATATTAAACATATCAAATAGTAATTAATTTTTAATTATTAACCTGTGCACTATCCAAATCTCTCTGTACTTCCAATAAAGCTCTTCTTAATTCCTCGTATTGGTTTTGCTCAATCAAACGAGGTAATTCATCATTATTAAAACTTCGTGTTTTATGTATCTAAAATATATTTATTTAAAATGATTTTTTAACAAATATTTTAATAATTTACTTTTTCTTGAAATCCAGTTTGTCGACCTTTTACACGGCGATTTGATGCTTGTAGTGTAGAAAATTTATCCTCAAAATAGTTTAATTTTCCTTCTTTTTTGTTAATTCCATCGTCTGTCCAATAAATACCATCATCAGCCTTATTGTCATATATCCTTTCTTTTTTGAGTTTTTCAGATTTTTCCTGGAGGAATTGAAGATTAATTCGATTTTTATTTTTTATAAATTAATGTCCAATCTTTCACTTATCACAGAGAAGTATAATTCATGTCCATAAGCTAACTTAATTTTTTATTAATTAAGTCCTTACAATATTCCAATTTTCTTTCCATGCCATTGTCCAAAACTCTGCTTTATCAAATTCTTGACCATATGAAGGTTTAACAATTATATTACAAACATAACTGTTTTTTCCTTCTTTCTCATACTAATATTTATTTCATTTTATATTTTATTATAAATTAAAAGCATTCTTGGTTATTCTGTACTCTGCTAATGCATGACTA
>ABLG01002368.1:0-13862 GCA_000172435.1 Meloidogyne hapla
CGATCTCCCCGCACATTTTTAAGCAACAGTAGCCACTTTTGGGAGCGGAAATTACGTTTTTAAAGTTTTTTTTAAAAAACTTTTATTCAAACTATTCATTTTCACTTTATTTTATAAAATCGCCCTTTTCCAATTTAGTACAATAATAAAAGTTTTTATTATTATTTTATTTTGATTATTTAAATTGTTTGTTTTCCTCTAGTATTAGCCAATTAAAATAATTTTTCTAAAAATATGATTAAATATTTATAAATAATTAATTAATTTTAAAATATTATTTTTTATTTTATTAGAGTTAAGATTTTTTTTAATATTTTTCTTTTATTGTCCTCTAACTTTTCTGATTCTAAAAATTTAAAAAAAGTGAAAAAAGTTTTTCTTTCAAAATTTCTGTCAAACACCCAAACCTTCCATTTTTGCAATTAAATTTCTTTAATCCTTAATAAATTAGAATATTTTTATTTTTTATACTTTTATTTTAAAAAAATTCTTTTGAATAATTTTAAAGCAAAAATATATAAATTAATTAATTATTATTTTATATTTTTTATTTAAATTTACATAATTTTCTGACTTTTTTCTTTTAATATTTTCTAGGAATTTTTATTTTTTTTGTCTACATTTATATTTAATCTAATGACTTATTCATTTAATTCTTTTTTTAAACATTTCCTTGAAAAAAGAGCAAAAATAGAAAAAAAGGTTTTTGAAGCATTGGAGTAAAATAAATTGTTTTTGGCAAATTAATTTATTTCTAAAAATTACCACAAAAAAAGTAATCGGTCAATAACCATAAAATTTGGACTTTTTGAATAAAAAAAAAGATAAAATAAATTAATTTATTTTATTTCCTTTTTTAATTTTATTTTTTTGTTTGGTAATAAATTGGTTTAATATAAAACTTTTAATTATAAATAAAAAATATAAATTATTTTCTTTTAACATTTAATTTAAAATATGGTAGTATTTTTGGAATTATTTATTTCTAAATTTATATATTTTTATAAAATTATCTTTAATTAATTTTAATAAACATCCTTAAGTTTTCTGCCGAATTGGTTTAGGGTTATTTTTATATTTAAATATATTTTCATAGACTAAATTGTCCCCCAAATTTTTTCCGTAAATATATATTTTTAAATAGGTATATTTATTTTACAATTCAATAAACAATTTTTTTAACCTTCACGTCACATTAAAAGAACTATTTTTATTTATTAAAATTTCTTAACATTTATTTTTTAATTTAAATATATACAAAACTAAATTCTGTCAAAAAGAGTTTTTAATCAAAAAAATGTCAAAAAATATTTTTACAAAATTCCAAAAACATTCCGAAACATTTTTAAATTTATTATATTTTCTAGGAATAATAAAAACTTCTTTATTTTCTTATAATTTTAAAAAAGAAGGTGGAGGATTAAGTTTAAAGAATTATTCACAAATAAACATAAAATATTATTTATTTTCTTTAAAAACTAAACTTTATATTTTTTTTTAATTTTTTGCTAAAAATATTCTATAGACGAAATTCAAAATAAATTCAAAATAATTTTTAAATATTTATTTCCTTCATTTAATGACAAAGAAAATATTTTGTAACAAGATTCCATGTCTTAAAATTTAAAACAAAAATTTCTCTAAAAGAGGAATATTTTGAAAGATAATTGTAATGTTCATGCTGCGGAAAAATTCATTGGATGGGAGATGGTATAGAACCATCGTGGAAAGGGACCCAGACCAGAGCACAACCGACTGTGCCACCATCCAAACCGATGATGGGTTATTTTTATTCATTCATATTCTTTCTGCAAGTGCGGACACAACAATAATATTTCTCAACATTTTAAAAATAATTAATTTATTTATTTTTATTATTTAAGGTCATAATTATTATATATTTTAATTAATTTTAATTTTTACAACAAAAATGGAAACAAAACAAATAATTAAACAGCAAAATAAACAAAAACAAGAAAATCAAGAAAAACCACAAAAACTTCCTAAAAAACGAAAATTATCAAACAATTCAATTAATTCTCCTTTATCTTTAAATTTTATGTTTTTAATGTGCTTTTTTGTTTGTTTTGGCAATAATTGTTTTTTGTTCAAAACAGCAGATGCAATGCCTCTTTTACATTTAATAAGAATGTATAGCAGTAATAATAATCAAAATGGTTAATTTTATTTTTTTTTAATTCTTTGGGAAATTAAAATAAAAATCTGTTAAAAATATTTAAGAAAGAATTCCTGAAGATAACTGAAAGTCTTATCTACAATCACTCAAATTAATTTTTCTAATTTATTTTTTAGTAAATCCAAATGGATTGTTATTTACAAATAATTACTTTTACCACCCAAATCAAATAAGACAAAATAATCAACGACTTAATTATCTTGGCAATACTCTTTTAAGAATGAAAAGTAATGATTTAAAATTTGATGGAATGAAGAAAAGAAATAATAATAATAATATTGTAAGCTTTTTAGAAAAATTAGAAAATTTAAATTATTTTATTAAAAATTTAAAATAAAATAATTATTTTAAATATTTTCTGGATATATCGAACCAGCCATGAAATATTTTCAATAATTTAACCTACAAAACATGGCTGGATTTTTTTGTGTTGTTCTTGATCTGGGTTTATTTTCTAGTTTAATCATTCTCTCCCTTGTAATTATTAAATTTCCAACACATCTAAAAAATATAAATTATTCTTTTAATGAAAAACTTTTTAAATTATACTTTTAGTGAGTTGTACTGACAAACAAACCAAAATTATTTACACTAAAAGTACATTATAAATATATTAAAAATTTCAAAATATATATTAGCATATGTCGAAAACAACAAATATATTTATGTAAATTAAAAAAAACTTTTTTTAGTTTAATAACCAAGCATTGGAGGATGACAATGATGCTATTGTTGCTGGACTTCTTCGCCAGGAAAGGAATGAAATGAATGCAGGAGCACCAAAAATGTATGCCCAAAATATTGGTGAACTTGGAAGTACAATGTTTCGATTTGGATAATTTTAAGAAGAAAAGAATTTCTTTCAACAAAAAATTAAAAATATTATTAAAGTTAAACTCAAATGGAAAAACGCATTATAAAATCAACATAAAATGAAGTTATAAACAACAAAACTTTAATTTCGATTTTATATTTTTATTGGTTGTTGGTAATATTTTCTCGTCGATCTCTTGTCTTTTTTTTTGTACCTCCCAAATATAATAATAAATATGCTTAAATGTTTTAATTTTTTTATCTAGGTTATACAATTGTTTATAATTGATTTGTGAGCTAAAAACATTAGGGGGGTTTTTACTTTTTATTCTTAAAATATTCTCAAATTTATATAATTAAAGTTGAGAAAATAACTTTAAAATAACATGTAGAAAAACAATTCTAGAACAATTTATAAAATTCTAACGTTAAATAAAAATATATTACTTCATTCCAAATAAATATAAAAATATGGAATGAATTATAAAAGATTAACAAATAACCCTTAACAAAATAATTGAAGATTTTATAGAATAAAATACTTTGAAACAATCAAAAACACATTCAGAGATTGAATAAAATGTGAAAATATTCAGACTTAAATAATAAATTAATAATATAAAAATGAACTTATTGATTTTATAAATTTCTAAGAAATTTTAAATTTTTTTTCTCAGATTATTTGATAATTTATATACGTAAAGTGATTCATTGCCCCAATTACTAGTAATTCTCCAAGAGTAAAACCCCTTCTCATTATTAAGAAATAATTCGAGAATTTGTATAGTCTATGAAAAAATAAAATAAATACTGATTGAATAAAATATAGAAAAAAGTTAGATTTTGAAGTTATAATAAATTAAAATAAATTATTCTAATAAATTTACTAAGGTGAGGTTTACTTAAATTTTTATTCTTATCATTTCAATGACGGAGATGTGTTTGAACTTGTTATACTACCAGTTACAAATCTCCGCATACGAGAACTACCAAAACCTCCATCATTAAGAACACAAGAAACTTTAGCATTTTCATCTTAATAAAAAGATTATACATTTCAATCATATTTCTCACACCTGACGTTTCTTGTCGTTCTTCCCTTATCAATTCAGTAAACATATCTACTTTGGATGGATTTTTTGTTGTTAATGTTGAATTAGTTGATGTATTTATGTTATCATTAGATTGACTATTTGCACGACAGAAAAGTTTTCCACTAACAGGTATTGGTGGTGGACGCGTTCTTGTACTGCTAATCTTTCCTTGTTGATTCAATGGAGGTGAATAAGCAATAAGAGGCTATAAATATTAAAAGAAAAATTAAAATTTAAAAAATTAAAAGTAACCGGATTATCAATTTTTGAGCTACCAGCGCTGAATTTTCGGCCAATACTAATACTCGTATCGCTATCGCCTGCTTCGGATTCCGTATAAATTAGTCCAACGAGTTTGTCCGTCCAAGGCTCGTTATTAGATCTTTGTGTTGGTTGTATTAACGGAGCAGGAATGGATGGAATGTGATGAGTAATTGAAGGAATGTAACGAGGAATGGAAGGAATGTGGTGAGTTCTTCTATCACGTTCAACAAAACTAGAAGGGTAACACATCGAACAGAGCTTAGGCCACCAAGGACCATCAGGAGAAGCTTTATAGTTATGCCATTTCTCAATATTGTCATGCCATACAGATATAAATTTGTCCTTTGTATTAAACTAAATTTTTATTAATAAGACAGATTTTATTAGTTTAGTTTTACCTGTGCTAAAATTCCATTTTTTATTCGCGTTTCAACTGGGTTTCCGATTGAAGTAAGAGAAGATATACTAATTTTCTGTCCTAACACCAGATTATTAGTGCAATGTCTATGTTCCAATCTATACCATTTTCCAATCTCTGGATCACCGTTAATTCTAAAATTTAAAAAAAAATAATTTTTAATTTAAAAAAATTAATAAACTTGTTTGGTGGATCTGAATAAATCCGATGAGTAAATTTGCCTTGATCCTTGTCAAAAAATAAAAAGACCGAATCGCCATTTTGTCTAACAGCCATAAAAACAGCCATGACAATCTCTGTTGAAATTGTTCTATGAGGAATATCTCTATCTCTAACGAATACAGAAGGCCCATGACCAACAACCTGTCTTTGTTGAGGCTTTATTGATATTTTATTAACCTGTTCTTTTGTATCATTCATAATAATTATTGGAGAAGAAGATTGTGTTGATACCTCACAGTCACTGTTCTTCAAATCCTTTTTATTTAAAAAATACTTTTCATATGCGCGCATATCATCAAAAGAGAAAACAAAAGAATCGCGCATTTTCCTTGCATATTCCTCCAATTCGTGTGATTTCGATTTATCCTTTTGAAATTGTAAAATATAATGAATAAATTTTTCTCCTGCCGAAACTCTATTTCCTTCGCCATCACTACTACTATTTTCTGTCATTTTTCCATTGGATTTTGTACCCACCACATCACTTAATCCCGGGAAACATTTTCTACACAACCAAGGCCACCAACCCATATCCTCGTAATAACAATTTTTCTCCAAACAAGGAAAGACTGTATGCCAAACATTTAGAAAACGATCTTGTTTCGTAGAGAACTAAAAAATTTAATCAATTTTTAAAAATTAGAAAGCAAACTTGAGCACAAAGTCCATCCCTAACACGTGTAGGAACAAATTTATCTACTTTGGAATAATCAAGTATAATGATTTGTGTTTTATTTTGTGGTATATCCAAATACTCCAATTCAAACCATTCTCCAAAATTAAATTCGAAAGAAAGGCTAAAATTATTTAAACAATTTTAAAAAAGATTAAAAACCTTTTATGGAATTTAGCATAACATCTTTGGGTAAATTGTCCCGATTTTACATTCCAAAAAAGAAAAACAGCATCAGATAGAACAGTCCGAACAGTCATTAAAGCAGCAACTGTTTTCTTTCTCTCACTTGAAGGTATGTGGAGCAAACTAAACCAAAAATTTTTTTAATAAATTTGAAAATATATTACAATGTAGAAGGTGAAGATGAATCACCTCGATTATTACAATCATATCCATTTGATTCATATTTTACAAGATCATTACCATTAGACTTAAATTAGAAAATAAATCAAACAAAAAGATAATAGAATTTGGAGAATCGAATCGAAATACAGTCAGGGTACGCTTAAACACGCCGTTTAAGCTCCCATACCTTGCTTTCTTTGCCAATGTCCACAACAGTCCAAGCGACCGACCATTTAGCAAAATGCCAATTAGGTCTAATTTGTAGCTTTACTGGTATATTGTCATCCTTAAATTAAAAAAAGATAAAAATTAATATTTCAAAAAAAATTAAAAACCTTTTTAAAATCAAATTTTTCTTTAATAATTAGAAAAGGATCCATAAGAATGCCCAACCACGAAAGAACATAATGAGAAGTTATAGATTTATTAGAAGTAAAATCCACATTACGTAATGTCAATTCAAACTAAAATATAAAATAAAAAAATAATTAAATAAAAAATACCAAATCGCTTCTAATTTTTCTTAATTGCAATCTTTTGTCTTCAGAAATACCATTAACTACTTGAGGACAATCAATAGCAATAGTAACAGGGCAATCATAACAGTTAAGTTTACTTAAAATATAATATTAAACTTTATTTATAATTAAATTTACAATTTCCAATATACTCTACATTCACCAAATAATGCTTTTCGCTTTTCTGGAACAATAGAAACGGCCATTTCTGCATTTTTATTAAGCAGAATACAACAATATAAACTCTTTACATTCTGCCAAGGACACGCAACTTGTTCTACCACAATCCCCTCATCTCGCGAAGAAGAGCAGAAAAGCGTTACAAATGGATACTAAAATAAAGAAAAATAAAATGTTTGAGAAAATAACAAACTTCTTCATAATTCCATGGCTTAATTATCCCAACATTTTGAGGTGTCCATTCAGGAGGGACTCCAACAGCATAAGATCTAATAAAAAAGTAAAATTAAGATAAATTGCTTTATTAATTACAAATTAATTTTAAGGGAATATAGCTGATCTGAATAAGAGAAAAAACCATATGACCATTTAACTGGTGAGATGAACTAAAGTAAACAATTAAATTATTCAATAAAAATAAATAAAAAACCTCATTTCCATCCAGTCCAAAAAATGGACAAACTGGAATACCAAGGGAATTTGGGTTCTTTAACGAAGGTGTATGCCCAAATACATCCATTCCTGATAAGTCTGGAACAAAGAATACAGGCAAAACTAGCTTAAATTAAAAGATGAAAAGTAAAACATACAATTTAAAAAAACCTCTATTGTCGTCTTCCCAGTACCATTTTTATCAATTTGACGAATTAAATTAGTGGGCACAAAATTTGAAATACTCTTATAAGATCTTGGATGCCCACTTTCCTCTTTATACCATTTTCCAATTAAAAATTCATCATCATTTTTACAACGTCTAGTTAAAACACACATAGGATCATCCAAACGTATTAAATGAGCATAACTAACTTTATTATCTGTAGACCCAACACCAAGACAGAGCACCAAGTCGTCCATTCAGATATTTATTTACAAATAATATAATAAATAAACATTAGCTTTAATGCCCTTATTCTTAAATAAATGAAAGAATAATACAAAATCTCTCAAAATCTATAAAAAATATTTAAAAAAGACTATTCATCGCCGCTATTAATTTAGCTTGCAAATAAATGTAACCAAAAATGTAATGTCGTTTAATAGTAAAAATCTACTCAAAAATCAATCAGCAGATAATGAAAAAAATCAAATATAGAATATCAAACAAAGACGAAAAGAAAAATCTAAAAAATAAAATTAACCAAAAAGACAAGTTGTCAAATTTAAATTATTGGCAAACTGTACAATGGACAAATATCCAATTTTACCTCTATTGGCAAAGTGTTCGATGGAATTTTCTCAAGAATTTTCTCGAAGTATCTTTACTTTTCTAAAATCTTTATTTTTTAGGTAAATTATTTCTTTAAATTTTATTCTTGCAAAGGGTCAATAATTTTTATTATCTTCTGACTGTTAATAATGGCGGGGATTGATTTTGGCAATATGAATTGTTATTTGGCTGCTGCTAGGAATAAAGGAATTGGTTAGTACTTTAAAATAATTTCTTTATTATTTATTATATTTAGAAGTGTTGATGAATGACTATTCACTGCATGCTACTCCGTAAGCTTTTATAATTATAATTTTGAATTATTGTTTCAATTATTCATGTTTTCCCCACCCCATGAAATCAATAATGTATCTGTAAATTTTTACAAGGGTTTTTTCAATTTAACCTTGAGACCCTTAAATTGTGTTTGTCATACTTTTTCTGAATATTTTAGGGCATGTATTTTATTTGGACAAACTTGTCGACTTATGGGCTTTGGTGCACGCCAACAATTAAATATGCACTACAAAAATACTGTTTTGTATTTTAAGCAATTGTTAGGGAAGCAATATTCTGATGAATTTATTAACTTATTTGGCTCTTCAATTCCTTGCGATGTAAGTTTTTGTACAAAAAACCATTGAAAAGAGCAAAATCTGGAGAAAACTGCATGTTATTATTTTAATATTTAGACTGTTCAACTCAAAAACGGTGACATTGGACTTAAGGTTTGCTATAACATAATTCTAGAATTTTACAGTCCCATGTATCTCCATTTTTATATTTTATTCTGACCTGATTCTAGATGCCCGGTCTCTCAGACAAAGATTTATTGTTTTAATTAAGGTTATGTATTTAAATGAAGAGAGGGTTTTTTCGCCAGAACAAGTTCTTGCATGCCTTTTTACTCATCTTCGTCTACTTTTGAGCAAATCTCTTGGGGCTGATGTTAATGAATGTGTTATGAGTGTATGTCTTTAAATTTATTCTAAATTTATCCCTTTCTTTAAGGTTCCTTATTATTTTGATGAAAAACAACGTTTGGCTGTTATCACTGCAGGTCACTAATATACATACTTTTCTATTTTTCTTTAAAATTTTTTAGGGAAAATTGCTTCTTTAAAAATTACTTTAATAAATGATCATGCCGCTTTGGCTTATAATTATGGGATTTATAAGGGAATGAATTTGCCAAAATTAGAAGAACCGCCAAAAATTGTTGCGTTCGTCGATTGTGGCCACTCTTGTTTACAAACTTCTTTGGTTGCTTTTAATGCTGGAAATGCGAAGGTCTTCTTGAATTTCTTAGATTTCTCTTATTTTTGTTCAGGTACTAAACGCTGCTCATACTATGGAAGTTGGAGGGCATTATTTTGATTTGCTTTTACGTGATTATTTTGTGGTACAATTCAAGGAGAGATACAATATTGATGTAACTAAAAACCCGAAGGCTATGTTCCGTTTGTTGGATGAATGCGAAAAGGTTTGCAATTGAATGTATGCTAATTATTTTTTGTTTTTATGTAGCTTAAAAAACAAATGTCCGCAAATAGTCAAAATATTCCGTTTCATATTGAATGTTTTATGAATGATGTTGATGTTAGTGGGAGCATGCAAAGGTTAATCTCTATTTTTTCATCCTTATCTTTAATATTTTTTTCATTTGAAAAATATTTTAGAACACAATTTGAAGAAATGGTCCAACATCTTTTCGAGAAAATAAATCTCATGCTTTTTACATTAATTGAACGGGCAAAGATAAATGTGGAGGATGTTTCGGATGTTGAGATAATTGGTGGTTCTTCTCGAATTCCTCGAATTAAACAAATTATTGGAGGTTTGATTAAATATTCCTTTTTAATCTTTTGGTATATATTTTTCTTTTAAGAATTTTTTAAGAAAGAGCCTCGAACTACAATGAATCAAGATGATGCAATTGCAAGAGGATGTGCTCTTCGTTCTGCAATGTTTTATCCTGCCTATCAAATGAAGGAATTTGTGTTGGAAGATCCTTTTGAGTTAGTTATTGAAAAAAGTAAATTGCCTAATGAAAAGTCTGTCTCAGAGCTACTTAAAATTGAGGTACATTTTGTGAGGAATATAACGTTTTTAGAATAGACAACGAGGACCTTTTTTTTCTTGGGAAGGGCTATTTGGCAACTTTATTTAGTTTTTAATTCAATTTTGTTTTAAGCGTGATATGCAAGCAGCTGATCAAAGAGCTACTGAACGTTCTGATGCAAAAAATGCTTTGGAAGAATTTTGTTTTAGGATGCAACATACTTTTGAAAATACAGAAGCTGTAAACCTTTTTTTAAATAATTTATTTAATTTTGTTTTTAAGTGTGAAGGAAAGGTGGCCGAAGAAACGCGACTTTCTTGCCTTAATGAATGTTCGGAAGTATTGGATTGGCTTGACATGAATTCTACTGAATTACAAAAGAAGGTTAAAATTTTAAATAAAGTTTTCTTTTAAAATTAAAATTTTTTAAGCAAATTGAATGTCGGCATTCTGAACTCGAAAAGCATTGCAAACCAGCACTTACTAAATTATTCGCTTCAGCTGAAGTGAAAAAAGAAAAACAAGATGAAGTGCCAAAACAAGACGATGGTAATCAAAATGGAAACGAGCATCCAAAGCAAGGTTATATTTTTAAATTATAAATGACTTTAGATGGGTTGATAACCTTTTTTATAAACTCTTGCCTAGATTTTTTTACCAACTCTATTAGTGGTATTTACTAGGCATTTATTTTAAATTGTTTTTTAGATTTTGAAGTAAAATGTGAAGATGAGAATATTAAGACAATGGATTCATCCAATCCAAAAGCTGAATGTAATGATACTGAAATGGACTGATGATTATGATTGATTATTTATTGATGACTGATTATATAAAGGAAATTAAAGAAAGGTAGAGCTTTTTGACCTTTTATAATTTTCTTCATTTTAATAAAATTTGTCGTTTAATATTCTTTTTAAAATGAGTCTCGATAAATTGTTAATTTTAAATTTTTTTTTGCAATTTTCTAGAAAACTTAAAATAAATTTAAAATTATCTGATTTAAACATTTTATATTTTTTATAATAATTTTTTAAGGTTGATTAAAAATAAAAAGTTTATTTTTTAGTTAACTAAAATTCTAATTTTTATGATAAAGTTACAATTAAAAGTAAAAATGTAAGTAATTATTAATATTCATCTCCATGACAACTGGTATATAATTTTGTTTAAATACCTTTGTTTTAACTTTTATTGTTTTAAATAACAAAAAAGTATTTCCTTTAAATATTTTGAATTTCTTTTAAATATGGAAATTATTAATCAGCCAGGTACTGCACTTGTATTAGAGCCTGGTGGACTTGATGCGCCTTCTATAGAGAATAATAAAGAAGAAATACAGCACCAAAAGCCATTACAAAATATTAATGAAGGCATGGAAAATATTAATTTAGATTTATTTATTTTTTATTTTATAAAATTTGAAATATCTTTTTAAGAAAATAAAATTTAATTTTTAAGAAAATCAAAATGCTGGAATTTCAACTGCTCCAGAGCAACATCGAGAAGATGATGAAGAAACTATACAAGTTGATGATGAAGAAGAAGAGGCTCGTAGTCGTGTTATTGTTCACAGACGTGTAACTAGAGGTGGTGGATTTTTTTCTCGTCGCAAAGATAATATAGCAAATAATGAAGATAAAAATCAAAATAATAAAAATATTGAATGGCAGCCATCAGCAACAAATGTAAAACCTGGATATTCAAGTTTTAAAAGTGGAATAATTAAATTAACACCAGAAAGTTTAAAATGTAAATTATATTGCAGGTGAGAGATTGAAAATTAAAATTTAAAAATTGGATAAATTTTAAGCGCCCTCATTATTTTGTAAAAGAGAAAATATTTAATAATTACAGTCAACTCCGGTTACATCGCCACCGTTATATACTAATCGGATATTTTTAATTAAAAGCCCTTCTCCCCAATTAAACTTATACAAGTATCATAATTAAATATTTAAAAATAAATTAAAGAGGTTCAAAATGTATTTATTGCAATCCAGAAAAATTGGACAGAATATCAACAAGCAATGCGTGGTGTTTATTCTAATTGGTATTTTTTATTAAATTTTTATTCAAAAAAATAATTTAATAGGATAGATGAAAATATTTTAGCAATGGCACGTCCAACGGAAAGAACATTTAATGAATTTAATTTAATTGAACAATTTAAAAAGTTTTTTTTTAATTTTTAAAATTAAAAATATTTTATTTAAAAGAACAAAAATAAAAACTTTAATTAATCTTCAATGTGTTAATGAACATGATTTTTGTGGCCCGCAATTAATTACACAAACAGGATTTTCTTATGATCCAGAAATTCTTATGAGTAAACAAAGTTTGATTTTTTTAAATTAATATAAAAAAAATAATTTGTTTATTTTTAAAAGTTTATTATTATAATTTTGCAATTCCTGATTTTGGTACAGTTTCTGTTCATTCAATTTTAAATATTGCTAAAGTTATTTGGTTTTCGCTTAAAAAAGGTAAAAAGAAATTTAATTTTTAAATATATTAATTTATTTAAATAATTCTAAAAATTTGTGAATTGAAAAAAATTGGAAAATAAAATAGAAAAAAGAGGAGAACTTCAAATATTTTAAAAATATTTCTCTCCTTGTTAGAGAGAGGACTAGGCTAGATGAAAACCTCAATATTGTATTCGAAGGCCATAAATATTTGGATTCATTTATTTAATAGATTTATTTATTTAACAGGCCGTGTAGCTATTCATTGCCACGCTGGTCTTGGTAGAACAGGCACATTAATTGCTTGTTTTCTAGTTTGGGCTAAAGGAATAAGTACTTCAGAAGCTATAGATTTTGTACGAAATGCAAGGTAAAAATAATTGTTTTTTTTTAATTTTTTAAATTTAATTAGGCCTAATTCAGTCCAAAGTTTGGAACAAATTAATGCAGTTGAAGGTAATTTTTCTCAAACTTTTTACCCAAAAAAAATATTTTAATTCTTTTTAAAGAATTTTCTTATCACGTTTATAAAAATGGCACAGCATTGCCGAATTCTTTATTTATTTCAAATAATGGAATGATAAGTTTAAGACAATTAATGACACGTCAAAGACAATTTCTTCCAAATGAACAGGCACGTCGTTTTGCTCATATACCAAAGGTACATATTTTGAAATGAATTATTAAAAAATAAATATAAAATAATTAGAATATTAATTTTAACATTCATTTTGAATTTTTTAATATTTTTTTTCAATTCCTTTTTAATAAAAAATATTTTAAAAAAATATTTTAATTAATTTGTTCTAATTTATTATTATTAAAACATTTAAAAATTAATTAAATTTATTTAAAAGTTACTTTATATGATTGGAGATAATCTTCTTCGAATGGTTTTTGGACAACAAGGAATTTATTATTCTCCTTTAAATAATAAACAACACCATGCACGTTCATGTACTTTTGGAACAATTCATGTAAATTGGAGAAATGCTTTTACACCTAAAGGGTTTTTAATCAAAATATTTTAAAATTAAATTCTTTTAAAAAAGAAAATTACAAGTTCGTCAAGTTGTTAATTTATTTGCTCGTTGTTCAGCTTTTCCTTATGAAAAAGATCAAAATTTAATTGGAAAATTTCAACAAATTAGTTTGGTTACTATTGACTCTTTAATTAATGAAATGGATATTTCACAATTGGTGAGAGAAGAGAGGAAATTAAAATAAATAAAAAATATTTTTTTAAAAAGATTTCTCTTTTAAATACTTTTTTGGAATCAATTAAAAGGCCTTATTGTTCACGTCGTTTATTAATTGAAGTATTAGCTCAATTCTCTCCTGATAATCCAATTGAACTTATTAATCAAAATAATAAAGAAGAAATTAAAATAATTAATA
>ABLG01002366.1:0-14435 GCA_000172435.1 Meloidogyne hapla
TGTTGTGATGTCGCGATTTTTTCGACTTTCTCTTTCTGATCAGTAAATTTTATTATTGGTAGAAATAAGATTAATTGTTATTTTAGTGTTCATTGCTTGGTTTTCTCGCTTCAAGACGTTTTCACGTCTTGAATTTTCAAAAATATGAAAATGCTATGGACTCCTGGTTATTTTTTTATTATTAAGATTTATTAATTTAAAAAATACTTTAGAATCCATCAACGCTTGATTTTGAACAAACAGAAATAAATTAATAAAAGTCGTAATTAATTATTTTTCTAATCCATATATAATTAAAAAATAATTTTAAAATAATTATTTCTCTTAAAATAAACTTTCTATATAATTATTCAAAAAATTAAAAAAATAATTTTTTTTTCTCATAAATCTTCTAATATCCCCAAAAGCTCAAAAATCATTTAAAAAATGAACGTAATCGTCTTACGGCGTCGTCAAATCTCCGGCGAGATCCCCTAAAATCATTCCTTTTTGAGTCAATCGATGTGACAGCGAATTTTAATGAAGAGAAGGGATAAAATGAAGAAATGAAAATTAAAGATTTTTGGTAATATTTTGAAAGGATTTTAATTTTATTTTCTTTTTTACTAATTTTTAAAAGGAAAAGAAATATTTAAAATTATTACTTTAAATAATTATGAATAAATATTATTTTATATTTTTATTTATATTTTTATCTTTTGTTTGTATTATTACTACTCAACGAATTCCAAGTTTTAATTTAATTTAAAAAATTAAATATTAATTAATATTATTTATTTAAATATTTTATTTTTTAGAAAATATTCAACAATTATCTACTAATTGGAATAAAAAAGAAATAATTCCAATAAATATTAAAAATCATTTTTGGTTAACAAAACAAGGAAGAAGAAAAGAAAAAATAAAAACAATTAATTCTTTTATGGAAAGAAAAGAAAATAAAAATAATAAAGGATTATTATTAACAAATCCGAATATAAGACGTTCTGAACAAAAAATTAAATCTGAAAATGAAATTTATTTAGTAAGTTTATTTTAATTATTAATTTCAAAAATATTTTGCTGGGCACAGTCTTTAAATTTAATATTATTTAATTCTACTTGATTTGTTGATCCTATCGAATAATTTATTCTATTTTAATTATTAATATTTTTGAATTTATTTAATTAATAGATTAATTCTTTTATTTATTAAATTAATAATTATTTTCTTTTCTTTTGTTTTAATTTCAAAAAAATTTTAATAATTAATATCCTTTAGTATATCAGTTAAATTGAATATCTCAAAATAAAATTAAGATTCTAGTTTAAAATCTTTCTAATTTTATTATTATTTTACTCATCTCGTTGGGCTTAGTTTAAAAAATTAAAAATCATGTTGACTTCATTTTTATTTATCTAGAAATAATTGCTGCCTTTACTTTGCTTGTCGGATACTTTATTAATTTATTTTATTTTAACTATTAATTAAAT
Organism: Meloidogyne hapla; assembly: GCA_000172435.1. Taxonomy (NCBI): domain Eukaryota; kingdom Metazoa; phylum Nematoda; class Chromadorea; order Rhabditida; family Meloidogynidae; genus Meloidogyne; species Meloidogyne hapla. The sequence continues at coordinate 1,474 of ABLG01002366.1, forward strand.
TAATTAATTATTTATTTATTTTATTTAGAATTTAAATAATAAACCTTTTGCATTAAATGAATTAGATATTAAATCAGATGGAGTATTGTCTAAAATGATGAAAAGAACAACTTTAACTACAAGAGAATATCCAATAAATAAAATAATATTAACAACAACACAAATACCTTTAATTAATTCTTTAAAAGTTTTTTTTTAATTTTTATTAATTAAATTAATTTAATTAATTTAAATAAAATATTAATTAAATTAAAAATAATTAATTTAAATATAGCCTTTTAATGATTTATCTCAACTTCCATTATTAACATTTCCTGGTTTACCAATTCCACAACAAATAATACCTTCACCAAATAATCAAAATAATTTACAAAATCAGAATATTCAAAGGTAAAAATTAAAAAATATTTTTAATTTTTAATTAATTTATCCAAATAATTATTTTTCTAAAATATAAGTAAAGAATAATTTCTTTGTTGTATATGTATAATTATGAAAGAATGATTGCCTTTAGTAATTTTTGAGAGAGAATTTATTAATAACTGAGTTTTGAGTTTTTGGCTTTTAAAGAATTTTTAATTTTATTTTTATAAATAAAAAAAATATATTTTAAAGTAAACAATCTGAACAGTTTGGACAACTTGGCTGTGGTTGGGATTTTTTAACTCAATCTTGCAAGTAATTTATTATTTTTTAATAAAAAATAATTTTTAATTTTTAGAGATTTATTTCGTGTTGGTTGGTGTCAAAATTGTCATGATTTTGGCAATCAACTAATGGTTTTTATTTAAATAAAATAATTATTTTTATTTATTTTAAGCATGATTGTCGTTGTATTAAAGTAACTAATTTTTATATTCAAACAACTTCTTTTCTTGGTTCTTCTGCTGCCTCAGAACGTGCAAATTCTGCAAATTCTGCAATTTCTTCATCTTTTTTATCTAACAAAAATATTATTTCAACATCTCCAAAAACCCCAGCATTTGGCAAATTTTTGAAATTTTTAAAAAATTCTAAATCTCTTTGAAAATTGCACTTTCATAAATAAATAGTTTAATATCCTCGTTAGGAACCTAGGTCACAAAGTGGAGGACGGGTAATTAGTGATATGAAAAATTTGTGTTATTACGGGTGAACCGGTGAGAAAAAGGTATACCGATATATGTATTAGATAAATAATAGACATCAACAATATATATTTAAATATTTTAATTAGCATATCATTATTCAATTAAAATTAAATCTTTTATCTAAATTATCAACAAAAAATATTTAATTTATTATTTTAAAAAAGGTCTGCCAATTGTTGCTTTATCAGAATTTCCTACTCCTTTAATTTCAACAATAGAACAAATTCCTTCTTTTAATTCGAAAAATATATTACCACCATCTTCATCTCCTCAACCTTCTCTTTTTCAATTTAATAATTATCCTCAACAAATTAATTTTCCACAAAATTCTGGTAATTAATAAATATATTTTTAAATTAATTTTTTTAAAAGTTAATATTCCAATGGGTTTACAAAATTCTGCAGAGAATTTACAAAAAGAATTATTTATTAATAATCAACAAAAACAACAAGAATAATTTTTTATAATCAAAGAAAAATAAAAAAGTATAAAAAATGTTTTTTTAATAAAAAAATAATATTTTAAATATTTTTAATTATTAGTATGAAATGAATATATAATAAATAATTTTTAATATTAAATCAGAATTTAATTAATTATTAGTCTTTTAGTAGAATTATTGGAAGAAAAAAAAGAATCTAATAATTTGTGATTAATTTGTTTTTTAAAAAGATGAAAAACAAGAAAGTACTTTTCTTTCCAAAAAAGAATTTTTTTTCTATTAATTCATTTTCTTGATGATATATGATACAAAGTTATTTAATAAAAATATTAAAATTTCTACAACTTCTCAATAAGATGAGGATATTGTTTAACACAATGATTTAAATGAATTTCACGAAAAGCAAAATAATTCTCGAAAGAAACATTAATAAGTCTTATACATTCATCTAAACGTCTAGCCCCTTCAAGTATTCCAAATTTATTTTGATTGTGTCGAAGAAGCATTTTAGTATAACGAACAGATTCTTCACATAATAAATTCTTTCCATAAAAAGATAAACCATTAGCATCTTTTTTAATTAAAAATAAAAATAATATTTAATTTTAATGATTTTACTTGGTTGTGTAAAGAAAATAGCCATTAAAAGTGCATATTCATACTTTGATAATTCTGCCTTTTTAAAACGCAAAACAGATTTAGTAAATACACGATCAGCCAATTTATTTATCCTTAAATATTTTAGAAAGTTCTAAAAAAATTTCTCAAATTCAATAAAATAGTAACAAATTTCATTTAAAAATAATTATTTGTGTTTTTGGGTGTTATGTATAAAGTAATCTTATTATATAATTGAGATGTGGTTTGTGTTTGTTTTGTATGTCCTTTTTTAGACAAGTGGGCTTTTATAGTAAAATGTTTTGTGGGATGAGGAATATACTTTTATAGTAAGTTTGTAGCAAGCGGAATATTGAAGTAGGTGGAATATTGAAACAGGTGGATTATTGAAGCAGGCGGGATAAAGAAGCAGGCGGAGTAGTTTTAAGCTTGATTTGATACTATATAAGCCATGCTTTTTGATCATTCATCAAACGCCACCTACACTCTCCTGTGCTACGTCAGTCTTTGCTGGAGCCCTTTGCAACGTCAGGTTTTTCTGGAACCATGTTCCACGTCAGTCCTAGCTGGAGTCCTATGATACTGTGATTGATGACACTGAATCGTGTTAAGTTGATGAGCTGAACGAACTGAAGTTGGTGGCACTGAACGCTTTGAAGCTGATGACACTGAACGCTTTGAAGTTGGTGCCATTGAGCGCTTTGAAGTTGGTGACATTGAACGCTGAAACTGGTCACTGAACGTTATGAAGTTGGCGACAGTTTTGATCAGTGCTCTAATTATTGAATAATGTTCTGATCGAGTCCAAATCTTTGATCAGCTAAAACTATTATTTATGTATGGTATAGCAGCGCTAGCTTTGCGTCAGTCTCATTCAAATCGACAAGGACTACGATCTTCATTGCCCCATGCAATTGTCTACATTAGAAGATTTGCTGGCACAACCGCCCGGAACATTGATTGGGCGAGCTTAGTTTTTTATTGTTTTGAAAATTTGTTTTTAGTGAATGTTGCGGAATTGTAACAAAACTTTGTAAATCAAAAGCCAAGACTACGGTTCTTATGCAATGTGGAAGTGGTGAATGTTTCGCTGTAACTGCGTTCTCTAATACCAAGAAGGCTCTTGATTTCATCAAGACGTGTGTTCAAGGCAAAGTAAGCATATACCGTATTTCCTCTAAAATAAACCCCCCTCCTAAAATAAGCCCCCCTTCTAAAATAAGCCCCCTTTGGAGAGCGATCGAATAAAATAAGCCCCCCTTCTAAAATAAGCCCCCCTTCTAAAATAAGCCCCCCTCCTAAAATAAGCCCCGTTGAAGAAATGAATCTCTTATTGGCATTTTGATATTTTAAATACATATATCTCCTTTCTTTTGAACTCTGCATATAAAAGCGTCGATGTTTCGCAGCTTTCATAAAATTTTTTTTGTTTAATTCTTTTTTTCTTAAGAATGAGCCCAATTGAACTTAATAATAGTAGCGAAGAAGAAGTTTACGAAGATAATGACCCAAGCTCGGCAAAAAAGACTCGACGTTCCTTCACTAGTGAAAAAAAAACTTGAAATCGTTGATTTTGCAAAGAAGTCTTCAGTTCATGCCGCCAGCCGGAAATACAATGTTTGTCGTAAAAATGTTAGAGTTTGGAAAGGGCAAGAAAGTCAGTTACGCTCTACTAAAAGCAAAGCAAAACAATTGCCAGGATCTGGGCATCCTTTGAAGAATAAAGACTTTGACGATGAATTATTGAAATGGATTATGGCAAGGCGGCTAGAAAAACAGAGAATCTCAAGGCGTGTTATCCAAATACAAGCATTGAAAATGACCGAAACAGCAAGTGAAGAGGACAACAGTTTTAAGGTAAATCACATTATTGTATCAAATTTATTACTTAGTATTTAGGCGAGTAGAGGGTGGCTTGAAAAATTTCTGAATTTGTTTTGTTTGTTCGACGACTGCGGAAAGAAAAAAACTTTTATTTTTTATTTATAAGATCGTTCAACGTTTGTGGAATAACGAATGCAATTGATGGATCCGAGGATGAACAGATACACTGTTTCAAAGCCGATGGAGCGGTTCCGTCAGGAATTGATTCGTTAAGGAAGGCTGCTCAAGAAGAATCTTACCGATCTATTTTGTTTTTGCATAAAAATTTTGATTAACTTTTGGATTGAATAAAATAAGCCCCCCTTCTAAAATAAGCCCTCCCTCTAAAATAAGCCCCCTACAGAGAGTGATTGAATAAAATAAGCCCCGGGGCTTATTTTAGAGGAAATACGGTAGATACGGATTTTAAAAGTATTCTTTGGTTAAGGTCGTAAAGCTGCAATTGTTGAAGGCACAGAGGTTCGATCCTAAAAGATTCGATGGGCAGAAGTTCTATAATACTCCACTCAATTATGAATTCCTTGTAACTTCATCTAAAATCATAGAGGGTGTTGAGCTTCTTTGCAAACGCATCGAGACATTTAACGAAATTATCTCTGGTTTATCTCTGGCGAAATTATCTCTGGTGAAATTATCTCTGGTGTGGTGGGTTTTGAGAATATTCCATTTTTTGAAAATATTGATTTAGGTTTCAAATGTGTCCTTTCATCTGGCTTCCTCTCGCTCTCGATGCTCCTAATGTAAGCGTACCGACATCTTAGTTTATGGAAAAAGTTTAACGGAACGACTTTCTTTACTTGAGAGGGGTGACGAGCTTGAGATCAAGAAGGCTTTCGTTGCTATTGAAGGTTATACTTAGTATATATTTATATATAAATAAGTTTAGATCAATGTATAACCGCCAAAGTAAGTCTGGATGACCTTATTAATCTGAACAATAAGAAGTCAATTGGAATGATTCTTACTACGCCTGTTAAGTGTAATGTGGACGCTAAATAGTAGAAATAGATGAGCGATTGTGAAATATGTATGTTGTGATGATTTTAGGAAAATTATTCAATGTTATGAAGTTGTTGACGTTTTTACGTTTAATTGTTAAATATGCTAAAGGGCAGGAGTTGTGGAAAGTTATGCTAAGTATTTGAAATGCAATTTTGAGGTTGTTTTAATGACTAAGTATCTTGGGAAGTGTTTTTGAATCAAGTTTTGAGGGTTGTTTTGATTTGCTAGCGGGAAGGAGCGCCGAAGGCGATCCTCCCCGCTAGTTATATAAAATATAATTAAAAACATACGGCTCTTGTCCAGTTTATGCGTCCTAGAAAGATTTATACGGTTCCATGAAAGTTTATGCGTCCTATGAATAATTTTAATAAAATTTCAAAATATTTTTTATTTTTTCACATGGGACGCATAACTTTTCATGGGACGTATGAATCTTTCTAGCATAACTAGACAAGAGCCAAACATACTTATTGTTAGCATCACCCATAAGATAGTAATATTTAGTAATTGCAAGTGCAGGCATAACACAATCCTTACGAGTCCAAGTATCCATGCCGAGCTCCCATGAAATAAATGAGCAAGTAAAAGACATGAATGCACTTGAAATATGCCGAAGCTGTGCAACCTTTAAAAAAATCATAAAATAATTTAATTATATTAATACCCAAACGTTAATTTTCTGACAACCTGATTTTCAATTTAAAACTTTCACCTTATCTGCTATAGATAATTTTCCAAATACTGGCAATAATTTTGCAATACCAACACAAATCATTTGATTAACAAAAAAACATTTTTGAGTTCTTTTACTAAATACAACTTGATTTTTAAATTCTACTTCATTTCTAAATTCCCTTTTCCAACTAAGCATTTCTTCTTCAGAGAGTGGACTGGGATTTTGCTTAAAATCAAAGAAAATAAAATTTAAATTTAAAGATATATATTTACAGAAAATATTTCAATATGGTTGAAAAAAAAAAAAAAATTAGAGAAATGCAATTTCTTTAAGTCAGAATTAAAATTTTTGGGTCACATAGTCTCGAAGGAAGGAATTAAACCAGACCCTGAGAAAAAGTCAATTATTCAAAAATTACAAAGACCCAAAGATGTTAAAGAACTAAAATCAGTCATGGGTACAATTAATTATTATGCAAAATTTGTGAGGGAAATGCACGAAGTCAGAGGCCCATTAGACAAATTATTACAAAAGAATATAGAATGGAAATGGGAAGATGAACAAGAGACCTCATTCGAAAAAATCAAGTCAATTCTAAGTTCAGATCTCTTGTTAACACATTTTGACCCTCAATTCGAAATCATAGTTACAGCAGATGCCTCAAATTATGGAGTCGGAGCCTATGATCTCCCACAAATTCCCTGACGGAAGTGAAAAAGCAATCGAATATGCTAGTAAGTCTTTAAGTCAGTCTGAGAAAAATTATGGGCAAATTGAAAAAGAAGGATTAGCTTTAGTATTTGCAGTCCAAAAATTTCATAAAATGTTATTTGGTCGCAAATTCAAATTAAGAACAGACCACAAACCATTAGTAAGCATATTCGGAAATAAAAAAGGAATTAAAGTCCAAACCGCCTCGCGATTACAAAGATGGGCATTAATTTTGACAAATTATGATTTTGATATAGAATTTGTAAGTACGGACAAAATGGGTATGGCTGATAGTCTTTCAAGATTAATAAATAATAGTATTGAAAATGAAGATAAAATAATTGCATTAGTCGAATTTGATAGTGGTCCACCAGACGAGATAAACCAAGTCGAAGACACAGTCAAACATGTATTAAATATAATGTTAGAAGAATTACCTGTAGATAACAAGCAAATTAGAATCGAAACAGAAAACGATTAAATTCTTAAAAAAGTCAAAGAGTACATTTGTAATGGCTGGCCTAAACAAGTAGAAAATCATGAATTATTATTTTGGTCAAGCCGAAGACAGAATCTACAAATAGTCGATGACTGTATTCTATTCGTAAACAAAGTAGTTATTCCATTGACATTAAGAAACAAAATCCTTGAGTCATTACATGCTTCACATTCAGGAATTGTTAGAATGAAAAATCTAGCAAGAGAGTATGTTTATTGGCCAGGAATTAACAAAGAAATTGAAGAAATGTCCGCAAATTGTAAATCATGCCAAGAAACGATTAAAATACCAGTTAAAAATGAATTAAGTCCTTGGCCAGTACCAAATAAGTCTTGGGAACGAATTCATATTGATTTTGCAGGCCCTTGTAAGGATGGCAAATTATACATGATTATAATTGACGCATATTCAAAATGGCCTGAAGTATTTACAAATACTACCACTTCAGCCAAAGATTCAATTAAAAATTTAGAATGGGCATTCTCACATTACGGATTTCCAAAGACCATAGTCTCTGATAATGGTAGTCCATTCCAATCTTACGAATTCAAAAATTATTGTAAAAGTAAGGGAATCAACCAAGTATATAGTCCACCATATCATCCTCAGTCAAATGGACAAGTCGAACGATTCGTAGATTATTTCAAGAGGATGATGAAGAAAAATTGGGGAAAAAGTAATTGGCTCCAAGAAGTATTATTAAATTACAGAGCCACACCCCATGAGTCATTAAATGGAAAGTCACCTGCTGAAGAATTTTTAAATAAAAAATTACGAATTGAATTATCATTAGTCAAACCAGAAAAGTCAACAAATTCTATAAATAATAGAAGAGAAGAAATAAGAGAAAAAATGAAGTCGTGGTTTGATAACCATCATGGAGCAAAATCCCGAAAATACGAAATTGGAGACAAAGTCTTGTTTAGTAATTACAGTAAGAATAAAAACACAGAATGGTTTGGTCGGAAAAATAGTAAATCGGAACGGAGTTGTATATAAAATTCAGTCAGATAAATTGAGAGCAATAATAAGTCGACATATAAATCAGTTAAGAAACTGTAAATATAATGAAAATCAACAGTCAGTAAATTCTTGGTGGAAAAATAGACAAAATAATATCCAAATAAATAGTCCTAAAATAAATAGTCCAAACGAAAGACAAATTATTCGAGTAGATAACAGCCCAAGTCCAATGACATATTCAAAAAGAATAATTAGACCAACAAAAAGGTTGGTAGTCGAAAATACAAAGTCACAAAGTTATAGAGAAGAACCCATAAAATATTTAAATAACTGGGATAAATCAAAGGAAAAACACAGTCGAAGAATACGCGAAGACAACCGATCAAGCTCCGTCGTCGAGCGGATGAAGATGAGCCAGATGATGTTGTTGTAATAAATAAATAAATTTTGTGATAATATTATTGTTCATTTGTAAAAAATTTTTTGTATTGCCCCCTTATATTTATGTATTGTATTTTTGCCCCTTTGTATGTATTTCTTGTTGGAGATATTCGTCATAGTCTAAATAATTCTAAAAAAGTGAAATGGATAAAAAACAAAAACATAGTCTAAATGATTTAAAGAAAGTTAAAAAAACACATAGTCTAAATCAATAAAAATAGTATAGTCTAAATTTAATTACAGGAGGGAGGTGTTAGGTATAGTATAAAAGCGCTAGCTTTTAGACGCTTGGAACCTATTCTTAATCTACAACCAACCTACAACAACAACCAACGTCAACAACCAACAACATAGTCTATCTCCAACACACAGTCTTATTCCTATTGTACTCTTGCTATTGTATTTCTACCCTTGTGATAAAGCACATTGTTAGTTAACCTAGTAGTCTACAATTATTCTGTTACGTGAATACGTAACAGGTTCTCTAAGCAAATAATATTTATTAACATCCCAACGGTAAAGGTGTTGTTCTCCATTAATTTCTTTCATATTAACAGCACCAAGCTAAAAAGAATTTTTTTTAATTTAAAAAAGAAATATTTAAAAGAATATTTATTTAGCTTTTATTTTATTCTCCCAAAAATTAAACTACAAACAAATTTAATTTTAAAAAAATTACAGAATGAAGTAATTTTCCATAATTGGCCAATTCATTAGAATCATCTGTCCATTCAATACATTCCGCTTTCATCTCTTTTGCAACCTTTTTTTTAAATTATTTTAATTTTAAATAATTTAAAATTTAATTTACCGCAACCATTTTAGCCAAAATAGCAATAACCGTTTCTTCTCCATTTAATTTCCCCGTCAAATTATTTTCAATTATAAGTCTATCCATCCAAACATACTTTCCAGAATTGCCAGAATAAGCATCACAATTATATAAAGCCATTCCAACAAGTTTGTGTGTAAGGAAGACAGAGGCACGTAAAGCACAAATTCCACCTTCACGGCCATTATTAATTAAATTTGAAAGTATTGGAATTGAAGGACGACCTTTTATTATTTTTAATTTATTTTTAAAATATTTAAATATTTTACCATTATTACGAGAAACAATAGAATTCCAGTCTGTTGCTATTTGCTCAGATTCTTCAACTTTAATTCCACCCTCTTCTTTAATCATCTAAGGAAATAATTTTTAAAATTTATTTTTTTTTAATTATTCAATTTAAATTTACAATATTATTATCATCTTCAGCTTCAAGAACTTTTTTAAATGCAGAAAGGTCTAATCGCCATAAATCTCTTTTTCCAAGCCAAACATCTGGAATTAATTCTTTTAATATTTCCCCAACTTTATTATTTTCTTCTGTTGCTGTCCAAAAAATATTTGGAAAATTTTCATTAATTTGTTTAGAAATCTTTAAATTATTAATAAAAATTATTTTTTTGAGGGTTTTTTTTGTTTTTGTTTTGTTTTGTTTTGAGGGTTTAAATTAGGTGAAAGTAGTGATTTTAGTAGAGGTGAGGCAAAAGAAGAATTATTCCACACCTCTAAAGCTGTGAAAAAAAAATTATAAATTTCTGATTTTTTTAATAAAAAAAAGATTATTTAAAAAATATATTCTTTTGTAAAAAAAATTAATATTTGTTTTGTTAAATATTTTTAAATATTTTTAATTAATTTTAATTAAATATTTTTTTTAATTAATTTTTTTATAATTTTAATTTTTTTTTAATTTTAATTAATTTTAATTAAAATTAAATAATATAATTTTTTATAATTTTAATTAAAAAATAATATAATAAAGGGGAAATAATTCTAATATAAATTGTTGCTTTATTTAAAATAATAAAAATATATATTATTTCTTATTTTAAATAATAACAATAAGGGTTTTTTAATAAAATAATATTAAAATTTTATCAAAAATTAATAGAAAATATTTATAAATTTTTGGGCATAAAAACAAAGTTTAAATTTTAGTAAATATTTCTGGAAAAATAATTCATAAAAAGACTTGGCTGATTTTGTGAATAAATAATTGGAGAGGAAATTAACTCGTAATATTTAAATTATTAAATAATTATTTAATTTAATATATTTGTTTCAACAAAGTTGTTCAAATTCATTTTCTTCTTTCTTTTGTATTTCATTTGAGATATTCATTAATAATGAAGGTGAATTGACTGTATATAAATTATTAATTATTTTTTCATCATTAATTGTTTGTTCATTATAAATATCAAATAAATCTTCAAAATTATTATTTCCTTTGGCTAAACGAAAAGATTTAAGTATTTTGGCTGCCATGTGCATTTTCTCCCTAAAAATTAATTTTTTATAAAATTTTTAAATTTTCGTAAGTTAACCAATTAATTAAATTTTGATTTTGTAAACCTTCATATAGAAAATCTAATTCCTAAAAAATAAATATTTTTGATTTTATTTAATTATTAATTTTATTTAACAGGGATGAATGAAATGAAAATTCTGAAAAAATAAGAAAGGGAAAAAGACCAAAAAAAAGTAAATACATGGGAGACATAAACGGAAGCTCACAGGGTAAATTCGAACTTTAAAAATACGAGAGGCCAAAAAAGACAGAAGTGAGAGCTCGCCCAACCCTTTAGTTATTTTATAACATACTTTAAGTAAAAGTGGAATAAAAGGCACAAAAGGTGTTTTTAAAATATTAGACAAAAAACGATAATTTTTATATCCACGTTTTGGATTCAATAAAGATTGGCATTGAGAATGTTGTTTAAATAAATGTTCAGGTAATTGATTCCAAAGGTAATTTAATCTACTTATTGGCAAAGCACTTAAACCAAAATTAATGGCTGCCATAGAAAATAAATCTCTTTTTGTTTTTGCTAATTGGGAGAGTTGAATAAAAGAACAAATTATTGAAAGACGTTGATTTAAATTAGAAGCAAAAATAATTTCTGTAATAACCCATAATTGAATTTGATTAAATCGTCTCATTAAAAGATCCAAATTGAAAGGAGCCAATCGAGGGTGGAACTAGAAAAATAAAAATAAAATATTTTTAAATTAAAAAGTTTGATCATTTGAGTTAAGAGAAACATTCAAATCCTATTTATTTTTTAACAAAAAAATAATCAAAAATAAACTTGAGGAAAATCTTTTATTTTCCGAAAGATTAAAATTATGAAAATTTGTTAAAAACAAAGAAAATTATATAAGGTTCCCCCATCGACAAAAATCCCACAGGCTCGAGACGAGATAAATAAAAGATTCTTAATAATGGACCAATTAAATATTTATAGATATCTACTTATGATATGTTTATATTAACATATGGCCAATATTTAATTATTCTCAAACATTATTTTATTTTTTATTTAAAAATTTAATTTACTTTATCTCTTCCAACCAAATGAACAATTAATTCATTTTCAGAAGTAGCAAAAAATAATTTAAAATGAAATAAAGCAAAAGCATTAGCTAACCGTTCAGTTCCCAATTGAAGAATTAAAGAAGAATAATTTAAATTAATACCAGAATTTATTGGAAATTTAATTGACTTTAAAAGTAAAATTATATTTTTTTTATTAAAAAATAAAAAGAAAAAAAAACATTTTTTCTTTCATTTTCATCTGTTAAAAATAAAATACTTCCATTAGCAATTATTAAAGGTATAGAACATTCATTTTCATTAATTAATATTTTTCTTCCATCAAAACATAATTCATATAAAAATAATTTTTCTTTTTCATTTTTTTGTTTTAATAAAATATTTATTTGTTTAATTATTTCAGAAACTTTTTGTCCTAATTGAATTTGTTGTTTTATTTGTTTACCAGAAGAAATTAAAATTAATTGATTACCTTTTTAAAAATAAATAAATATTTAAATTTAAAATAAAATTTACAAATATCTGAAGAAATTAAAGAATCTATAGAAGTAATTAAATTATCATTATTATTAATATATTCACCACAATCAAGTATTATTTTTGGTGGACGAGCAAGTCTTAAATTATTAAAAATATTTAATAATTTTTATTTAATAAAAATTAAATAATAATTATGGCTAAAGGAAAATGTTTCCTGTTGAATGCTCGCAAGGAAAAACAAGGAAAAAGGTAACCGAAATATAGGTAAATATTGTCAAAACCCGTTTGTCAATTCATAAAAAAATGATGAGTAAAACTCAAAACTTAATTTGTATTTCGTTAATATTTTAACGAAAATATGATTAAGAAAAATAAGGAAATTCCGTGACTTTTTAATTTCTTTTTTTTTAAATTTTATTAAAATTAAGATTTTTGATTGAAAATTTTTGAAAGAAAGATTTTAAAAAATTAAAAAATTCTTTCTTTGAATATTTCAAACTTATCCATTTTAAGTATCTTTTTTTAAGATAAAATTAGTAATTAAATTTAAATATATTAAAAAAAATAAAATTAAATATTTAAAAGAAATATATTTATTTATTTACCTTTTCATAGAATTTTCTCTAAAAATCATTAATTCTTTCATTTTTTCAAAATATTTAAAAATAAAGAATTATCCAATTTAAAATCTTCTAATAAATAACTAAATAGTTCTTCAACAAAGAATTA
>ABLG01002362.1:0-11918 GCA_000172435.1 Meloidogyne hapla
AAGAGTATTCAACTGTAATTTTCATCTAAACTTAATTTTTAAAAATATATATAAATTAAATATTTAGCTTATTTAATTTTTAATTAAACATATTAGAAAATTGATTAAATTTTTTAAACAATAACTAAAATACAAATCGATATTTTCTAAAATTAGCGGAGGAAAATTGCGATAAAAAGCTAATTAAAATTTCTTTAAATAATTAATATAAATTCTACATAAAATAAAAAATCTTTCGTTAAAAATTAAATAAATATTATTTCTTTAATGTTTGAAAAATATATATCAAAAAATCTTGATATAAATTTATGTGTCGCGTTTGCGATTAAATGTGTCGCGTCCAGCGAAGTAACAAATTTACTAGAACCCCAATAATTTTTTTAATTTTAATATTATATTTTTATAAATAATTAATATTGCCGTCAAGAATATACATAAAACAAATACAATTTTTTTATGTTATTTTTAAATATATTTTTAAATATAACATAACTAAATAAAAACGTTAAATTTATTATTTTATAATTTAAAATTGGTAATTTATTAAAAAAAATTTACATTTTATATATAAGAAAAGGAATTAAAGTGGTATCTTACTGAGAAATTTGAACATATTTTAAAAGTAATTTAATGATAAAATCTATTAATTATGTATATAATTATTTTTTAAAATATTTTTTAAAATTATTTTCTAATAAGAAAAATATCAGTTAAAACACTGAAGTGTACCATTTACTGCATCAAGGATTTCCTGTCTCGGTATATTTCTGTGACTTAAAAAATAATTATAAAACTCATTTTTATATTTATTAAATTGAATTTTAAATTTTTAGATGATTTGCTCACTTACATCTAATAAAGTTCCTTTAAATATTAAAGTATAAAATTAAGTTTTCTTTAAAATATTATTTAAAAATTATAAAAATTCAAAAAGAAAAAATAAATTTTTTGGAATATGGAAATATATACCAATGCGGTGGAGCGGCAATCATCAATTATTAAAATCTTTATTTATTAGGAATAAAAATAAAATTTAACAAATTATAAAATAAATTTTTTTGAAAGCTTGTTTTATTTATAATGAAGAAAACTATAGAATCTTACAAAATAAAAATATTAAAATATAGAATTCGATTCATTTCAATTAATTTGGAAAGTGAGTAGCAGTCTACAAAAAATACAAATTAAAATTTATAAAAAATAATATTAAAAAACTGAACAAATTATAAATCAAGGTGGTAGGCCGAGATGCCTGTATTGTAACAATGAAAATTATCATTTATACAAAATTCCATATTCAAACAATTGTTAATAAAATTTTAAATAAACTATTTTGCTAGTATCAAAGAATTCATTGCGAATGGAACATTCTTGGACATTTAAGCAAATTATATAATGCTTCAAAAAATAAATTTATTAATAATAATTTATCTTGTATAATTTATAATTTATGTATAATTTATTAACTTATTATTTTATTTAATAAGGGAATATGTACATTAAAATTAAATAAGTATAATTATTTAAATAATTCAGAACTGAAATACCAGAAACATTAAAAAGCCAAATTATAAATTTAATTGAATAATTTTTTAACAATATAAAATATTTAAAATTATAATATTATATTTTATAATATATCAACTAAATGATATTATTTATTAAAAAATTATTTTTCAATTATTTAATAAATAGAAAAAATATTTATACATAAATGTCTATCATTATATTTTTATAAATAATCATAGACTGATATATTTAAGATGTATTTTAAATTAAAATTTATTGAGATCTGCCTATTTAAATGTTATTTAATTAAAAATTGATAATACTTTTTACAGTAACTAAACTACAAATCGAACTATTCTAAAACTGATGAATATTGCAATTTTAAGTAAACACTAAACAAAAAACAAATAAACAATTTTAATTTTTCATTTAAAAACATTAATATCTTCGATAAATATTTTTTATATAAATTTCTAGTTATTGTGTTCAGTAGAATTAGAAAATTATGATTTTTCAATTGAGATCTTCTCAATGAATATTCAAAATTATTTTCAAAAGGTTACGATAGTTGAATGTTAAATTAATTTTTTAGATAATATAATATTTCATTTTACCTAGTGTTTTTCAGTAATTAAATCCATAAAAATAAATTTTAAAAATTTTTCAAAATTTTTATCAAAATCGTTTGAAAATAAGCCGAGTGATAAAATGAATCCGAGGGTCAACAATATCGGATTCTTTTGTCTAAACTAAATAGAAATGTAAAAGTTGATGATATAAAAAGTAGGGTTTGTTGAAATTTAAAAGTTATGAATAGAAAAAATTTTAAACTTTTAAAAAGAATAAATCGGCAGAAAAATAAGCAGAATGATTTACGAAAGAATAGAACAGTGAAAGTATATAGAATCGGGAAATTAATTTAACATGTTTACCCCAAAATAGAAAAAGAGATAAAAGAAGACAATGAAAAAATAAAATAATAGAGATCGACAGGAATTTTCTTCAACCTCCAAGAATTCCCTTTTTCTTATGTTTTCCTTCCAAGTAGTTAAAAAAATTTCCACTAGATTTTTGGAAGAGGGAATGAGCACATAAATAAACAAAAAATTTACTTCCGCGGGATCTCGAACTGTGATTTTGTCGATCATTATTAAATTAAAATTGAATTAAAGAAAGGGAAATTACAAATTTGTCAATTAAAAAAGTAAGAATATTTCATTCTTTAGCCAAGATGAAGAACTTTCTTCAACTTTCCAAGAATTCCCTCTTTCTTATGTTCCACGTCAAAAAAATTTTTGGCAAATAAATTTAAAAATCATTTAAGAAATTAACTATTCCACCCCTTAAACTTTTCTACCCTTTAATTTTCTGCCAACCATCTGTCGAAAAGAATCCAAAATGGAATACACAGACCTTTCAGCTGGCCTTAAGGACTTATGCCGAGATTTCATAGTTTCGATAGTTATATTCATAGAAATTTTTATGATTTTTGAAACAGTTAAATACAATGTGGGCAAATAATTTCCGGACGTTTGAAAAGCAACCACTTAAAAATTTTATTAATTTAAGAATGGAAGGAGACAGATATTTTGCATTGTTATTCAAAAAAGATAAATTATCAATATAAAAAAGAAATAAAGAAAAATATTAAGTTAATGAAAAGATGTTATACAAATTGTAGTGGTCATATCATTTTCATGCGCACTGAATGTAAATAAAATATTACATATTTTATTTAATAAAGTTAAATTATAAATTATGCAAATAAATGCAAAGAATTATGTAACTATAAAAGTTTATTTATATAATTTTTACATTTATCGAATGAAGACATTGCATTGCTATATACTCATGATGAGAGACGTGTTTTCAACAAATAACAATTAATAAATATTTATTAACTGATTATACTAAAAAATAGAATTAACATTTATAAATAGAAAATATTATTAAACAAATAAACAAATTGTATAGAATAAATATAACAACAGATAATGGCTCTAGAACTAAAATAATTAGTATATTTATTAAAATTTATATTATTTATTTAGTATAAATAAATATTATAATGATTTAAAAAATATTTGATAAAATAAATGTTAAAGAATAGGTGAAAAAGCAATATATTTTTTAGGGATCACAAATAAATTTAAAATTTAAAAAATCAAATGATATAAATATTTAACTATAATTTATTATTTTATTTTCATAAATGGAACCACTTATTAAATATTAAAAAAAATTTTTTTAATTAATTATATTCATTTAAATAACGAAAAACCAATATAATTAAAAAAACATATTAAATTATATTTTAATTTAAATTGCAAATTTTGATGATTAGTGATGCTGTCTTAGAATTTAGTAAATGTGATGAAACAGTTAATTTATTTATGAAAACGACAAACAAAAATTATATAATTTTAATAAATATTTAAATATCATATATAATTATAATCTGAGGAATGTAGTAGTATAATCTGAGGAATGTAGTACCAAAAGTTTTTCAAAATCAAAATATTCATTTTTATTTAAAAATTTATTAAAATAAATTAATTATTAAAATATTAAAAACACGTTTTATTTTAAATAATATTTTTATTAATTTATCTAAATAAATAAAAAGTATATAAAACATCACAATAGTTATATAAACCATCTATATATATTGCTGATTATATCCCAAGAAAATCAAAAAAAAAATAATACATATAAAATTTATTTAATTAAATAATAAATCATTTACTGAAGATAAATAAATGATATACGGATAAACTTATATGAAAAGCACAAATCTTATAAAGTCTAAATAAAATTAAAAAGTCTAAATAAAGTCTAAATATAAAGTCTAAATATTTTAACTTTTTAAATTTAAAAAGAAATTATTTAAAAAATTAGCAGGCTAAAATAAATGTTTGGCTGGGATCACACCCAAAAATTAAATGATATAAAAACAAAAATATTTAGTTATACTCACTCACTTTTTTCTCGGATAAATAACTTTTAAATTGAAATGTTTTTTCTCTTATTAAGGAAAATCTTTAGGGGTTGCTAAAATTTTTTATTCAATTTTAAAGAAGGAATAATTAAAGATATAATAAATTTATTCAAAAATATAAGTTATAATTTAAAATCATTTTTAAATTTTCTAAAATTAATATTAATAAAATTACCATATTAAAGCATAAATAAATAATTTATATCTTAAATAATAGATTTTATTATATTAAAATAATACTAAAATTTAATAAAACTAATTATTAAAACTTATTATTATTAACTTATTATTATATTAAACTTATTATTAAAACTTATTATACTTATTATTAAAACTTATTAAACATCATTATTATGAAAATAATAGTGGACTACAGGGCGATTCGGGAACTGGAGTATTTACAAACCACAACTAAAAATAAAATTATATTTGATATCTTATTCAATTTAAAATTAAAGATAATTATAAAATTTTATTCTTAAAATTTAATCATAAATTTTAGAAAAAAAGGAAGAAGTGATAATTTAAATTAAAATAACTTAATAAAAATAACTCGAACTTAGGCAACACTCAGAAGTTTGAGCACCAAATCAATCGCGATTATTATTCAGATTAATAATGAATAATAAATTTAAAGAATGAATAATAAAATAATATATTGTATAAATTTATTCAAAACGTTATTAATATTTATTCTACATAAGAAAGAAAGAGCTATATATGGTTGCAATACTATAAAGCGTGAATTATTCAATTAATATCAAAATAATTTTATTTATTTAAATTCATTTAATTAGAATTAAATAGGACAATTACCTAAACTTGTTGATGCACACAAAAAATTTTAATTTTTAAAAGAAAAAAATTAGATATACTTTTTTAAAGAATAAAATTCTGAATTATATTAATGAAAAGTAGGGTTGTACCCCGTCCCCCGGGGAATTTGAGATTTTTTTTAAATTTGTTAATATTAATTTTAGAATATAATTAACGAGTTAAAATATTAAAATCAAAATATTTAATTAATAAAATAGGTATTAATAAAAAATATTTTTAAATTCAAAGTCAACAGATTTCGCATGTCAAAACTTGTTTAATTCCAATTAAATTTATTTTTGATTGTAAATAAAATATCGAAATTCTATGTTATAATTTTATATTTGATTATTAAAAGAAATTATACTTTTTAATTATTATACTTCATTAGTACAGTAATTATTCAAACAGGATGGAATAATTAAAAGTAGCGTAGAATTTATTAAAAAGTTAGCGAAAAAATTTTGTGTTTTAGCAGTTTTATGAGGAAAGGTTATAATATGTTTCCTACTGGGTCTTTGATTGAAAAAAAGTTTTCTGCAGGATTAAGACATTTTTGCAGCATTAAAAAAATCTTAATTTGCAGGATTATGAAATTTTTGCCCTTATGTACCAAAATTAGGATTTTGTACTTTAACCTTGCCTTTTGTCGAGCCGAACCCTGGTATAAAGCAATGCATGTCCTAAACGTTTAATGCGTTAGACAACAAAATTTTTAGACATCGATTGTAAGAGTCTTTATAAAACTCCCCTAAGTCTTTATAAAACTCCCCTAAACGAGTGCCAAATGCCTTCGTTAAATCCCCTCACCTTTATTCTATCTCTACTCTTTTTATTTTTGTAAAGCAATGCCTTGAATGTGAAATGCGTTGCGTTATACAGCAAAATTTTTAGACATCGATTGCAAGAGCGGCTTGCAAGGGCAGCGTCTTTATAAAACTCCCCAAATGCCTTCGTTAATGCCTTCACATTTATATAATTTTCGTGTAAGCAATGCTTTTCATAATTTAAAAGAATTTTTAGAAAATTTCATCTTAACCATCCAAAAAAAACTTTCTAATTTTATAATTTTAGTTTTTATCACCTATTGTAAGTAAGGCATACTCGGTATTTTTTGGCGATAGCTAAGAGAAAAATCCAAAGTATTTATTTTAAATGTCAACTTGTTTAAAATATTAATATCGTTAATTGTAATTTAAGAAAAATCAAAGAAATGGTTTCCAATTATTTATGTAAACACCTTATTCTTGGTTGTATTCTGATTTTATTGGTTATGTATACAGTTAATTCGGGGAACAAGAAATCAAGAGCAAAGTATTCTAGGTTACCACAACAGGGTATGTATTTTAGTCTAGTCTGGCGAACTCAAATTCCCGAAAAATTTCTCCGTTAACTCGTCGGGATTTACTATTTTTTAAACTTTGTAAAAAAATCAATTATAATGCCTAAAAGTATGAATGTCTCTGACTTATAAAGTTAATTAAAATAATAATCATAAAGAAATTAAAAAAAGATAAAAAACCAAAAGATTATACCAAATTAAATTTAGATGTTATAATTTAAAATATGAGCAAAAAATTAAGGTAAGACCGACTCAGCATCTACAGGAATCACGGAGCATGGAAGCATGGGTCATGAATCTAGTGGAATCACGGAACATGTAAGCGTGGGACCTGAATCTTCTGGAATCACGGAGCATCAATCCCGTATGTTCTTTGTTACCAAATATTTTAATGAAATTTTATTTTAACTGAGATTTCATCCTTTCAATTTTAAACATTATTTTCTGAGTTAAAAAATTAATGATAACAATATTGTTTGATTCTGCTGGATAGATAATGGTTTTGTTCGATTAAATTTTTTGCAAAATCATAAATACTAAGTACAGTTAAATATTTGTTATTTTTTGTAAAATTTTCCTAAGAAAATGTAAAGCGTTGAAAGAACAAATTTTCTACTAAGCTTTAATTATTAATATGAGAAGATATCTTCAAAATAATTTTCGACATTTTATTTAAGAACAGAATCAAATAATTTTGTATAATATTTTTTATTCTCTTAAGAAGCGTCAAGTTCCTCAAATCCATTGTTTGAATACAGTATGTTTTTATTTAATAAAGTTAAAAATTCAAATTAATACTCTAAAGCTTAAAATCCTAAAAATATAAGATAATGCTCGACATTTGAAAGTTGTTAACAAAATAAATTTCTTTATTAAATTTTCGTTTTATTAAAAATTTTACTTTATCTATTATTTCATATATAATTTAATGCATCTCTAAAACAGATACGAACCCTGTAGAATTTGTTAGGAAATACAGTAATTTTTTTCAAGAAATATTTCAAAGTAATGAGACTAAAAAAGACTTTTTTGCAAAGTTAAAAAAGGTGAAGATTTATAAAGTGATGATAACTACGGATAAAACTGAGGTAATTTATTAAAAAAAGATCAATACTGATATGTTGGAATATATGTATAATAGTTAACATTTGTTAAAATAAGTGGACATATTCTCGTCAATTATGAGATTTTTTATTCAATTTCCATAGATAAAATATTTTTATAAAAATGAAATATAATTTAATCAATTCAGGAAATAATTCGTAAAATTAAAAATCATGATCATAAAGAAATGTTTAAAAAACTTATGGAAATGAAAGTTATTTGTGAAGCAATTGAGGGTGAGCGTCATCCGATACTTAATGAATTAAAAGAAAACTGTAAGGAGTTAAATAAAATCCTGGAAAAAATAAAACACAAAAAACCTAAAAATTGATAAAACAGTTAATCCTGATTAAGGAATGTGCTATTTTGCAATTTCTTATGTAATCTTATCTAAATTTTTCCATTAGTTTTTATAAATGTGTTTTTACTTTTTATTATATAACTATCTTTCCTCTTTCTGCTGACCATATTCATAAAACATTTATACAAAAATTCACTTTTCCTGTCAACTTTCAGTTTTTCCTTGTATCATGATTACACTATAATTTATTGAACTAACAACTTGGGTATCTTGATTATATTTTTATTCTTCTTTATTTAAAAATCACATTCAAATTAGAAAGTTGATGATATAGTTGATGATATATATGAAAAATACGATTTGTTATTTAAGTGCTTAAGATTTTTTTCTAAACTTTTAAATATTGACTAAAATATGATTTCTATATCATCAACTTTTATATTTCTATTTAGTTTAGACAAAAGAATCCGATATTGTTGACCCTCGGATCCATTTTATCAAACGGCTTATATTCCCCCGATTTTGATAAAATTTATGAAAAAAGTTGCTTATTTATCCTTTAAGATAAATTTAATTCGATTTAAATAGGACAATTATCTAAACCTTTTGATGCACACAAATTAAGTAAAAAATAACTTATGATAAAATTTAAATATTATAATCTAAGTTTTGGGCTGAGAACTCAAATTGAGACTCAAAAATAAATTAATAAAGACAAAATGCCATAAAAATATTTGAAAATAAAAAAAATTTTTAAAATAACAAAGTACGAGAAGTACGAGCTCGTATTTACCCCTCGTACCTCGTACTTTCCCTATTTTTTTGGGCTCGTACTTCGTACTTCGTACCTGGTACGAGTACGAGTACGAGGTACGAATTTTGGTACGAGTTGCGAAGCACTGCTTCCAAGCACTGTTAATAACTAGATAGATTAGAAAAGAAAATGTTTATTTTGTACAAATGTTTTTTTGTAGTTAACTCAAATATAATTTCTCTCCCTTTAACGAACTTCCTCGGAAATTCGAGTTCGTTATATAGAGAGTAAAAGAAATATAGATAGGATAGATATAGGTTGGTTTGAAATTTTAAATCTTCCATAAAATTTTTATAATACTTTTTAAATTTAGTTTCAAATCTATTTTTAACTAATTCTAACACTTTTTAACTAACATTTTTAACTAACATTTTTAACAATTCCAATATAAAAAATCAATGAAAAAATTTTAAATTCTTTAAAAAATTTCTTTCTTCATATTCTTTATTTTCTATCCTAATTTTACTTTTAAGAAAAATAACTAACATCAGTTTCTATATCATCTGTTTCAAAAATTTTCATGAGTTTTTTGAAATAATGCATAAAAAAGCCCAACTTTGATTTTTCTTTATTTTCCTCATTTTCCTCCTTTTCTTCCTCTATCTCTCCCAAAAATATTACAATTTTATTTGTAAACTCTTTTTTTACATTTTTATTTTTTCTCAATTTGCCTTCATTTTTCTCTTCTTCACTTAAAAATCCTATGTTTAGATATCCGAAAAATACTTCTACATTATCGCATATTTCAAATTTCTCACCATTGCGACACTTTTCTTGTGTTTCTAAAATTCCTTTTAAAATATTTTTTTTAATTTTTTTCGTTTTTGTAATTAATTCCTGAAAAATACATATTTTATATTAAATGTCAAAAAAATAAATTTAACCTTGATTTTATGAAAATTTAGAATTTTTTTAGCCCGATGCTATTATAAACGAATGAAGAATGTTCGCTTATAATATTTTAATAAAAAATACATGATCATATAAGTTAAGTCAAATTCTCAGATATTTTGTATGACAGTAACTCGGGTTGTCTTGTTGAAACCGAACCGAAAAACATAGTTCTCTAACAAAATATTGGATTGGATTTAATCATGAGAGCTCTCCGATGAACTATCCCGCCATAACAATAGACTGATGGTCTTTATGTTTCTTTATAATAAAGATGGGAGGAATATCAAGGACATCACCGGTTATTATAAATATTTTTTTATTAAATAAAAACCTCTTTTCTATTTTCAAATATTTCCATTTCTTCTTTATTGTTTTTAGTAACATAAATAATTATTTCAAATTGTTTATGTGTGCTATATTCGTTAATCAAGAATTGTGTGTTTGGAATTAAATTTTTAATATTTATCAAACATCCATGCATTTCTGCCAGATCATCATTGGATGGAATTGCTGATTCTTTTCCAATTTTTATTCCTTTCCCATTGTTTTTTCGACTCACTTTTCCTTTGTTTTGTCGATTCATCGAATTTACCAAATTCACAATCAACAAAATTAAAATAAATTGAATAAATAAATTCAAAGTTATTTTCATTTTGTTTTTTTAAATATAAATTTTAAAAAAATTATTTAAAATTCAAAAACAAAAACAATCCTTTTATTACTTTAAATAAGGGTAAATTATTTTCTCACAAGTATGAAGAAAGTATTCACCGAAATGGATAATTTTAAAAAAAAATATTTTCCATTATTAGGGGTGTATTTTACGCAGAAGAGAGCAAAAAAGCGAAACGCGAAAGGCAGAAGCAGAAGACTCAAATAAAGCGCAATTTTGCAGAAGGCGAAAGCAGAAGCAGAAGAAAAAAACCATCCCTGGTATTTATCTAATTATTGGAAAGGTGGCTAGTTCTTTTCAATGTTTAGTTTAAAGAATAGATTTTCTAAATCAGTATTCCAGGGAAAATAGCAAAACATATTATTTTTCTTATAGAGAGTTAATTTTATTTAATTAAATTTATTAAAACTTTTTGTTTATTAAAATGTATAAAATGTTTTTATGGAATATTCTCTCAATTCCCCCAGTTTATAACACAAAATTAAATGGCCAACGATCAACTCTTCTCTCTATTCCTACGCCCACCTTTTTATTCTCTTGTAAATTTTAGTATATTTAATTTCCGGTGAGCAATAAACACTACTACGAGGCTAAAATTTAGTCAATTACAAGAAATCTCGCCTCGAATTTAAATTTTATAAGTTTTGAAATAAATTGTTGGAGTAAACGATTTGCTTGATTTAACCTAAAAAAATTTTTTTGGGGTTTAGAAAGACTGTAAAGTTATAAAATAAAATTTAATAAAAAATTTTATAAAAGTTATCATTAAAAAAAACATGTGTTATAATATTATTTGCCTTACAAGTTCAAAAAATCGGGTAAATTATAGATTTATAAATGTTATGCTTTAAACATGAAAATAAATTATTTTTCAAAATTTAAAAATATATTTATATTATTTTTAATAAAAATAAAAATTAAATTTTAGAATAAATAAAGTCGGGATTAATTTACAGCATTCGAGGTTTAATTCTTAAATTTACTAAAAACAACCGACCAACGACCAATTTTATTAGTTTTTTTTTACTTAAATGGCCAAAATTTAAAAATTTTTTTTATTAAATGGCCAAACATTAAAAGAATTCACGTGAAATGGAAAATTAAAAATCAATTTGAATTTTATTAAATAAATTGGTAAATAAAATCCTCTATTTATATTTTTGCAAAATTAATTTAAAATTAACATTTTTTCACCATTAATTCCCCTGGAGAATTAATATTTCAACTCATCCTTGGGGTGGGGAATTATTCAAGGGTGAGGGACCTTTGAAAGTCAATAAATGGAAAGGATCATTAATTTTTAATTTGTTTTATTAAATTAAAAAACACTCATCGCCTCCAAATTTTTTTCCAAACATTTATTCTTGTAGCTTTCAAATGTTTCTGCTATCCCAAAATTTCATATCGTATTAATTAAATTCGCAGGAAAAATACAAAAATGATGTTTTTGTAAAAGTAGAAAATATT
>ABLG01002361.1:0-15897 GCA_000172435.1 Meloidogyne hapla
TTTTAAAATTATTTTTTAAAAATAAATTATTTTTAATTTTTAATTTTTAATTTGTTATTTTTTATTTTCTTATTAATAGGGCTACAAACTATTTACACATAAAAATTTTTAATTTTTATTTTTAAATTAATTTTCTTAAATTTCTTAATTTTTTAAAATATTTTTAATAGCTGAGCAAGACGTGGAACGACTTATCTACTTTTACGTTTATTTATATATTTATTGTTAACAAATCAAAGTTTTGTTTATTTCTTTTATTTAACGACACCTATTTATTTTTAAAAATTTTTTTTAATTTTTTAAAATTTTTCTAAAAAAATCCATAATTTTATTTTTATTTTCAGTAATTATTTGATAAAAAAATCAAACTATAAAATAAAAAAAAAGAAAGGAAAAACAAAAAATCGAATGGATATTGCCATCATTTAATTAAATTATTTTTTATTTAATAGACAACAAAACAATTAAAATGGGTCCTAAGCCATATGATGATGATGGACTTTTTATTGAACCTGCTGGAGATTATGATGTTATTTATGGTGATTATAATTTTACGTAAGTTTTTACTCTTAATTAAAAAAAAATAAATTAAAAAATATATAATTTTTGATGAATTTATGTGAAATATATCTAATAATTAAATTAAAATATTTAATATAAAAATAATTATTTAAAATTAATTTTGAATTTAATTTTGAATTTTAAAACTTTTTAAAACCTATAAATAACTTAAATAAGAGAATTTACTAAAAGAATTATTTATTTACCTAACAAATTTTAAATTAGTCTTCAACTTTTTGTTTAAATATTCATTAATATATTTTTTAATTTTGAAAATTGGATTTATGAAATCTTTTCATATTTAAAATAATTCAATTTAGAAATTCTAAACTATAATTTTGTTTTTCTTAAATCTATCATAAGTTTCGAAATTTTCAGTTTATTCGATTTTTTCGGTTCAATATTTTGTTAATTCTCTTTTTTTCGTTAAAAATATTCATTGCGCTTTTCAATTACTTTTCCATTCGTTGAAGTGGAGAACCTTAAATATATCTATAGAATAGAAATGATGCATTGAAGCGATAAGCTAGTCTTCTGTTGAAGAGAAAAATATTTTGAAGGAAGGAAATGAAGTAAAAAATGGAAAATAAAAAAATTCTCTCCAAGTGGACAGGCCAACACTCATTATTTTAAGGCCACTTCATTTATCTCTCTCTCTTTCCAATAACACACTCACAGGCCGAATTTTGCTTCGGTATTGTCATTGGGCAGTCTAAAATGGACAAACAATTAAAGAAAAAGGATAGAGAAAAATAAAAGAAAAGAGAAAATATAGTATATATGTATATTTTAATGATGACAACAAAGCTTGGGCAAATCCTTCTTCCTTCCTATTTTTTTTCTTTCGTCCTACTTTCCCATTGCCCTAATTTATAGGCTACTTCCTTCACTCTTCCTTTTCCTTTTTCTTTTCAAACATTCATCGACCGACTCCCGAAAAATTTATGGGAAGCAAATTGTTTTTTTTCTTCTAGAACCCCTCTCCCCCCCCCCCCCCCTTTTATGTCATCAGCTCATAAATAATCTTAGCCATGGCATTTTATGTGTTATACAATTGATTAATGTATATAATTATTCAAGGCAAACAAAAGGAACTAGAAAATAAAGTAAAAATGCCGAAACTAATTTATATGTAGTCCTTTAATTTCTTTGAAATTTTTGATTATTTACAAAATTGTAAAAGCAGAAATTGACTTTTATTTATTTTTGAAAGATTTACTGGACTTTTATTTTTATTCAAAAATGTTTACTTTTTTTCTTTTATTTTTTAAAATAAAAATAACAAATTCACTTATTTAATGTGGATTATCTCAAATATTTCCTTCTAATTTTAGTGATTATCAATTTGTTAGGAAATAAAAATAAAAATAGTAATGACAAAGAATAAATCTTTTTCTATTTTTTAATTTTTTTAGAATGAGTGACGGAAATATTTTAGGCAACAGGCCTTATATTCGTTTAACTAGTGGACTTCGTAATATGTCTAGATCTATTGGAGGTGAAGTTAGAATGCGTTGTGAAGCAGCTGGTTCTCCTCTTCCTCTTCAATTTACGTAAATATTTTTATTAAAATATTTTTATTTAAACAAATATTTAGTTGGTTAAAGAATTTAGCACCATTAGAGAAAAATAAAAGATTTCGTCTTAAAAATAAAGAAATGTCTTCAAAATTAGTTATTATAGAATTAGATGTTTTAGATTCTGGTTATTATCAATGTTCAGCTAGTAATGCTGCTGGAAATGTAAATAGTACTGCTATACTTAGAGTAAGTTTTTAGAATAATTTTCAAAATATTTTAATTTTATATATACAATTAAGAAAAATTTTCTCATGGGAAATTATGCTATAAATAATTGTGTTTATAAAGTCATAGAAAACTTAAATTTAATTTTATATCTTTAAATGATTTAACAAAAAAAAAGAAAATAAATAATAGATACAAATTATATTTATGTTTTATAAATAAAAATATTTTAATTACAAAATTAATTTTAACTAGTTTCGGTTTTCTTCTTTTAACTTTTTTTTAACTTTTTTAAATTAATTATTTTATTTACAATTTATACGTATATGTATTTAATTATTTATTTTTTAAATTTAATATATTTATTTATTCACATCTGTAAATAAAAATTATATTTTTTCTTTTTTCAAAATTTAAATTAATATTCAATTGAGTCAAATGCATTTTTGAGAGAATGTCTTTATTTTTGTCATTTTTGCATTGCAAAATTTATTGAAAGCATTTTTAATATTTTTAGTAAAAAATAAAGGCATCCATTTTAAGTAAAAGACACGAATCTTGCTAATTCCAAAAATTAAAAAAATATACTATAAATATTTATATTTTTTCTATAATTAATTTAAATTAATTAAATATTTCTACTACCAAATATATATTCCATCATTACCTGGTAACCCATCTGAACGCTGAAACCCATCTGAACGCTGAAACCCATCTGAACGCACTTACGAGGCCGAAGGCCGAGAAGTCGAGGGCCGGAGGCCCGAGACTGGAAACCCATCTAAACGCTGAAACCCATCTGAACGCACTACGAGGCCGAAGGCCGAGAAGTCGAGGGCCGTAGGACCGAGACTGAAAACCCATCTGAATGGCGAGGGCCGAAGGCCCGAAGCAATAAACCAGCTAAGACATTTCGATGGCAAGGGCCGAAGGCCCGAAGCAACCATCCATAATAAGAAATTTCTAGCAGCGCGCGAAGCGCGCCCCAAAGCCCTTCAGGGCTTTCCAAACCCCAAAAAACCATTTATTACAAAAAAATTTGAATGCTCCCCCCGGCGCAATTAAATACAGAACGTCCCCTGACTTACATCGTCCCACTGTACCCATTTTACTAGTTCCAAAAATTAAAAAAATATACTATAAATATTTATATTTTTTCTATAATTAATTTAAATTAATTAAATATTTCTACTACCAAATATATATTCCATCATTACCCCAACACTTTTTTAAAAGTAATTTATTTTTAATATAAATCACTCACCGCCACGATCCTCTCCTCCTCCTCCTTCTGTTCCTTCAATGAGTATTTTCTACATTTTTTCCATTTATCCATTCCTTTGCCCATTTTAACAATCAATGAAAAATAAAACAAAAATTATTTTTTTTAATTATTAAAATAAAAAGATTAGAATTATATAAATAAATATATTTGGATAATATTACTTTCTGCTAGACTAAATTTAAAATAAAATATTGTAGAAAGTTTTTCTATTCGTATATTTTCAAAAAAAATTTTTTGCAGCTTTTTCAATTCTTTTCACAAACAAAAATCGATGTTTTCGCCCTTTTTCTTTCATTTTTACATTTTTTCACCAGATTTGGACAAAACAATATTTTAATAAATGACCAATACCCTTCCACATATATAAAAATAAAAAGCCATTCTAACCCTTAAAAAGCTTTTGTTTTCTAAAACATAAATTTATCCCTCCAAACATTTTTTGGTTATTTTATTTTAGCATTTTATTTTGAAATAATAAATTTTTTTAATTTAAAAACATGCTTGTAATTAAATTATTTCATAAATAAAATTTTAAAAAAATTTATTAAATTTTTATTTTAAATCTTTTTTTAGCTTTTTTAATCGTTTATTAATCTATTTTTTCATATTATCCTTTAAATTATACAAATAAAATACTAAGATAAAGTTATTTATAATTTAAAAATAAATTAATAATTTATTTATTTTTAGGTATCTCAATCAATTTCACCTTCATTTTCTAATAAAAAAAGGCCATCATTAACAACAACTGACGGAGGTCGACGTAGTCATCATCGACATCATTTAAAACAACAAAAACATCAAGAAGAAGATTTAGGTGAAGAAGAGGATAATAACGATTACGAAGGATTTTACGATAATTATCCAGACGATGAGGTGTTTTAATTATAAAAATGAAACAAAATATTATAGAAAATATTTTTAAATAAAAGTTTGAAATTGATTGGACTTTTTATCAAAATTTTATCAAAAATATTTTAGATGAATAATGAACAATCAGATAATTCTTGGAGAGTTCCAAACTCTGCAGCAGGTCCAGGTTATATTCCTTTGAGAAGATCAGGAACAGATTCTGATGGCCGTTGGTTAGATGGACAAACAATTAAAAAAGGAGATTGTATTATTTATAGAGGAGAAGTAAAAAGAGAAAATATATTTAAAATAATTATTTTTTAAAAGGCTTGTTCTCAATTTCTTGAAGGAAAATATATTAAAATATTAATTGATAGAGAAAGTATTTATGATGCAGAAAAGGATTTATTAGCTGCATTAATGACAGTTAGTTAAAATAAAATATTTTTATTAAAAAAATTATTTTTAAAAGGTTCGTGTTGTGCCAGGTATTTCAGAACAATGTAAACATTTTATGCATCAAATAGCTTGTTATCATATGTTTAAAATATGTGAACCTTCTATTTCTTCTGATATTATTTCTCTTTGTCGTGATGATTGTGAAAATTTAAAAGTAAAAAAAAATATAAAAATAAATAAAAAATAATTTTATTTAAAAAGAATTCTGTCTGTCCAAATGAATTTTTAATGGCTTCTCAACATGATTTAATTGGTGATGGGCCAAGGGCTCTTCTCCCTAATTGTGAATCTCTTCCTCCGACAAAACAAAAATGTTTACATATTTTTGAAGGAAATAAAGTAAATTAATTAATTAATTTTAAATAATTTATTTTTAGTCTCCTCTAACTCCTATTAATCCTTCTACTACTCCACATTGGTGTTTTAAAGGTTTTGGTACTAAATATCAAGGAAATGCAGCAATCACACGTAGTAATAGACCTTGCATTGATTGGCCAAATTCTGGAGAATTTAATAAAGGAGAACATCCAGAGCTTAGAAATGCAAAAAATTATTGTAGAAATCCTTCAAGACATTCACAATATACTGAACCTTGGTGCTATACATTCTCTCCAGGTGGTCAGTCACTCCTTGCTGAGACTTGTAATGTAAAAAGAAAATTCTGTTTTTCAAACAAAAATTATTTATTTAAAAAATAGGTGCCTCGTTGTCCTCCAAATATTTATCAAGAATTGGATGATTCTAATTTAATAGGAGGAACAATAAATAATAATAATAATATATCTTTATTAGAATCATTTTCTTCGTTTTGGCATTCACTTTCAGCCCAATCACAACTTCTTGCCTTTACTTCGAGCACTTGGGGCATTTTTGCTTTTTTATTATTATATTTTCTTTATCTTGTTGTGTTTGTTGTTGTAAAAATTCTGGAGGAAGAAGAAGAAGAAAAAATAATAGTGGAAGATGTGGGGAAGTAAATGAAGATGAAAGAGTACAAGGAGGAGGGAATGTTTGTCCTTTACAACCAGAAAGTTGCTAGTTCAATGCTTTCTGGCAGTTTAGCTCAACAACAAAAATTAGCCATTCATCATCAACAACAAAATATTTTAATGCATAATTGTAATGGTATTGGTAGTGGAGGTGTTGTTGGAAGTGCTGGAGGGTCAACAACTCTTTCTGGAAGTGATATGAATAGTGCTTTTTATAGAAAAGTTCGTGATGAAAGAATTCGTTTAGGAGGGTGTAATGAAGAATTACTTAATCCTTTACTTCCAACAATTGAACAACAACAATATCAAATGACTTCTGGTTATCAACAACCACAACAACAATTATTTGAAATGCCACAACAACAACAACAATTTAGATATTGGGAAAATAGTGGAACATTAAATTCTGCTACAGCATATCCTCAACATTCTTTTTATGCACCACCACAATCTATTAAATCACAACAAGTTTTTTAATGAAAAAGATATTATAAAATTTAAATTCTAAGGTATATAATAATAGTCCACATACAAGTACTGAACCACCACCTGCCGAACCTTATCAAATAGCACATATACAAGAAAGACAAATTAAATTTTTAGATCGAATTTTGGGTGAAGATTCAAGTACTCAATTAATTTTGGGTGAATGGATTGGAGGAATGTTAAGTGGTGCTGCTTTACAAGTTTTTTTAAATATTTATTTTCCAAAAAAAATATTTTTTAAAAAAAGGTTGTATTAAAAACATTAAAACCAAATATTCCACAACATTTAGCAGAAGAACAATTTAAAGAAGAAATTCAAGCTATCGGATTTTTTGAACATCCAAATATTTTAAGACTTTTTGGTGTTAGTTTTCTTGGTGGAAGAAATCTTTTTGCTATTTTTGATTATATGGTACATGGAGATTTAATTGAATTTTTAAAAGTAAGAGAACCAAGAAATGAAAATAAAAATGATGAACAAGAAAGGCAAAGAAATTCTGAAGATTTTTTAAAAATATCAACACAAATAACTTGTGGAATGGCTTATTTATCTTTAAATGGTTTTGTACATAAAGACCTTTCTGCTAGAAATTGTTTAGTTGGTGATCAACAAATAATTAAAATATGTAATTTTGCTAGAATGAAAAAACAATATGAAAATGATTATTATAAAGTTTGTCTTTAAAAGAAAATATTGAAATAAAAAATTTTTATTTAAAAATATTTTAAATATTTAGAAATTAAATATATGAGAAAATCAAAATAATTAAAATAAAAGATTTTTTCTTTTAAAGTTAAATAGCAGTTGTAGAGGTGTTCCACTTCGTTGGATGTCAAAAGAAGCATTAAATGAAGGTAGATATGGACAAGCTAGTGATGTTTATTCATTTGGTGTTTGTTTATGGGAAATATATACATATGGAAGTAAATTAATTAAAATTATTTAATTAAATAAATAATTTAAAAGAACAACCTTATGAAGGTTGTACAGACGAACAAGTTATACAATTTGTACAAGAAGGAAATTATTTAGCTATACCAGAATTTTGTCCATCTGCTGTTTATGCACAAATGGTTGAATGTTTTAATGAAAATGCTAGTCGTAGACCGAACTTTTCAGAATTAAATTCAAAATTTCAAGTAAATTATTTTATTAATTAAAATACTTTTAAAAAATAGAAATGGTGCCAATCAAGCCAAATATCTGCTTTACATATGCAACAACATCGTGCTAGTAGTTCTGTAAATTCTGGTGGTTCTGGAAGTGGAATTACAAGTATTGGACCAAATAATGGATTTGGAGGGGGAGGAGGAGGAGGGACATATTTAAATACAAATAAAATTATTAGACAAGGATATTCTTCTGTTGGAAATGTACCTTCACCAGCACCTAATTCTTCAACGATTTTAGCTGGAAATTTTATTGGAGATAAAAATAAAATTATTAATTCAAATGGAAATAATATTGTACATAGTACACCAATTATTGGTTAATAATTAATTAAAAATAAATATTTACATTATTATAATTTAAAATATCTAATATATTTTAAATAATAAATAAATATTTTAATTATTAATTTTTAGTTCAAAATAATAATAATCAAATAAAAGAAGATAAAAAGAAAGGTCCAAGACCTATTCCAATGGCAAGACGGAGACAAGCATTTACAGATGAAGATGATTTAGATGAAGATGATGATTATAGTAGTGAAGAAGAAAGTAATGAAAGTTAATAAATTTAATGAAGAAAAAAATATTTAAAAGAGCTTGAAAACATTTTTTGTTGTACAGGGTTATTTATTTATTTATTTTGTTTATTTTTAATAGAGAGAGATTTAATTAATATTTTTTTTTGTAATTATTTTCCAATCTCTATTTTTAACATTTGATGCGACAAATGCTAGGACACTTTTTGGAATATGTGGGGATAAAACAATACAATTATTATATTTAAATATATTTCCAATTATTTAATTACCTCTTTCTTTCCTCTTAAAACCTTCGCAAATTTATTTTTTGAATCTCTAAAAATAAAAAATAAACTCATCTAATTTAACAATTTAAATGATTCGCCCTTAAATAAAATGCCTAACAAATTTATTTTAAAAATTATTTTTAATTGTTTTTAAAATTAATTTAATATTTTTTGCGATTTCCTTTAAATTTTTTTTTGAAAATATTTTTATTTTTAATTGTCAGATTTTTTTTATTATTTTAATATTTATAAATAATTTTAAAAAAATTGTTTTATATTCCATTTTGACAATTAATTTCATTAATAATTCTAAAGACCCCTCCTTGTTGGAAAACCCACTGTCCACCAATACAATCTAATGTCGATGTAACAATTGGGCCATTTGGATTTAAAGGAGGTCCTCCTTGATTTATATTAAACTTTAAAAAATAATTTTAAAATTATTTTTCCAAACAAAATATAATAACCTGCATAAATACATTTTCACCATTTATTGCCATACAATTAATCAAAATATGTAAACAACCATTTGGATCAGTAACTAAACCAGAAGGAATCTAAAAAAATAAAATAATAATTATTAAATTATTTTTATATAACTGGAGTAGTTGATGTAATTCCATTTCCAGGTGTTAATATTAATTGGTTAATTGAACAAATGGCACAAGCTAAATAAAAATATATTTTTTTAAAAATACTTTTAAAATATATTTATTTAATTAAAGGAATATTTTTTTATTAAAAAAAAATAATAAACAAGGTATTGGTGTTGTCACCATTGCAGTCATACAAGCATTTATATATTTATTTAAAATTAAAATATTAAAAAATGTTTTTAAAAAAAATAAAAGAAAATATTTCCATTTTGGCATTAAAATATTTTATAAATAAATAATTATTTTTTTTACAATAAAAACTGCCCCTTTTTAATTACAAAACTTGAAAAAATTCCAAATACAAAAGAGTTTACACCGGAACTGGAAAATAATTTGAAGTTATAGACTAGTATATATTTATTTAAAAAAAAGAAATAGGTAAAAGAAAAAAAAAAGATTTTCTTTTAATTAAAACAAGTTTATAATTTTATTTAAGTATTTATAATTTTAAATTAATAATCTTTGTTAGAATTAAATTTAATTAAAATTTTAAATTAATTAATTTTTTCTAAGTTCTAATTATTTTTTATTTTTGCGTCATCATTCATTCCATATTTATTTATTTATTGTCGTCATCTTCATTCTGTTCCTCTGGCTGATTCAGATTCAGCGCAAAAGAAAAGCCGGAGAAGGAAGAGAAGGAAGGGCCAAGGTCGCTCAATAGGTAAATAATACCCTAAGGCTAAGGAAGAGACGAAGGACAAGCTTTTTAAGGGGCGCAACAAGGACATTTATTGTGAACAACTAAAAAGGTTTTTCTATTTTATTTGAACTATTTAAAAGAGTTTAAACACAAATATAAACCATTTATAAAATAATTTTATAAAAATATTAAATAAAATACCAAAAATGTTATTTAAATATTATTTTATATTTTCTTTTTTGTTTGTTTTAATTAATGGGCAAGGCCTTTTTGGTGGTTGTGGAATACGTCCACCATTTCAATTACCTCAATTACAACTTCCATGTCCTACTCCAATAGCACCTATTGTATTAAATAAATTAAATAATTTAATTAGAATGTATTTTTTTTACAAATTTTAGCCTTGCCCTCCACCACATCCTCCTCCTCAATGTCCACCAACATTTTGTCCTCCACCTGTAACAATATTTAAATATTATCTATTTATTTTTTAATTATTATTAAAAAGATTGTTTGTCCACCTCCACTTCCTCCTCTGCCATGTCCTCCACCTCTTCCACCACCTCCACCTTGCCCATTGCCATCACCATGTGCATGTCCACAATTAGGAGGAATTGGAGGCATTGGTGGTTCTTATATTGGTGGTCCACAAATTGGATATCCATTGGGAGGTTTAATTAATTAATAATTATTTTTAATTTTTATTTAATCAGGTTATCCAAGCAATGATTGTTGCTGTCAATGTAGTACTCCTTGCCGATATATGGGAAGAGTTAGAACACATGGTGAGAGTTTAAGAATATTTAAATTATATTTTATAAAAGTTATGGTTAGTGTACATTGTAGAATATCTTGCTCAAATAATATTTTGAAAAAAAAAGAATTTAATTTTAAAATTCCTTATAACCAATAAAATAAAAACAAAATTAAATATTTTTATTTAAATATATTTTTAAGGTTCTCAAATATTTTCTGCACCAACAGAAGATCAAAAAGATGATGATCCAACATGTAATAGTAGAAAACTTAGAATAGCTATACAAGAGGTTATTAATTAAATAAATAAAAAATATTTTAATTTTTATAGAATATTATTGGTGATGATCCAAATACTTCAAAAAGTAATTAAAAAATATAATTTAATTAAAAAAAATATTTTTAAGGAGCAATACAAAAAATAGCAGAAGAAAAACTTTTTGCAAAAATAAATGTAAAATGAATATTTTTTAATTAATTTAAAATTATTTAAAAGGTTATTTGTGCAAAAGGAGAATTTTCTTATATTGCATATACTGATACTTTTTGTCAATCATCTTTTGGGAATGGTAAAATAAAAATAAATAAATATATTTAATTTAAATATAAATTAAATTAAGTTACTTGTTATGCATATCGTTCAATTGGTTTAGAATTAACAGAAAATATTAAAACAACAACAATAAGTGACGTTGATTTAATTTAATTAAAAAGAATTTTAGTGATAAAATGAACTCATAATTAATTAATTTTTTATTTATATTTTACATATTTATATTTTACATTAAATTAATTCCTATATAAAAATTAAAATTATCATGAATCTTCCGCTTTTTGAAAGAATTTAAATTTATTCTTCCTCTTCCGTGTTTTCTTTCGTCTTTGGCTTTTAATAATTGTACCAATTCATAGGGAATTATCAAAATTATCAGCCAAAATTAATTATGAGTAAGGCTTGTAAAAATATGGAAATCCATATTTTTTTCCTGAACTAGGGAAGTCATGAAACGTTCAAAAAACATGTTTTCAGCTTGGTTTGAAGCTTCTAGGATGGTTTTTCATTTCCATATTTTCCATATTTTTCCATATTTCGAGTTTTCATCCATATTTCGCCATTTTTTGGCATTTTGGTCAAAAATTTTGGCATTTTTTAAGAAAATTTATGAATTTCACCCATATTTTGGAATTTTATCCATATTTTTCATAATTTTTAGACATTTCAATATTTTTTTTTCATTATTTTACACTTTTTAATTTTTTTAACATTTTAAAATATTTTTTTTCGAATATTTTCGAAATGCCAAAAATGAAAGGCTCATACAGGTCAAACTTGACAAATTGCCAAAAATGACGTCGGCAACAATTTTAATAGCAATTTCACCCACAAAATACCTTTATTTTGCTATTTAAACGTTGTTTATCTAATTAAAAAGATTTTTATGACTGTAACTCGAAAATTTTTTTGTATATTTAAATTTTTTTCAAAAATTTCATCCATATTTCGGGATTTTTTCCATCCATATTTTTTAAATTTTCATCCATATTTTGCAATTTTTCGTCCATATTTTTACAAGCCTTAATTATGAGTATTAATATGATAATTTAAAAAATTTTTTTTCTCAAAATTATTATTTTTTAAATAAATTTTTAAATACATAAAATAATAATTTACAAAATTTTCTCATTTTATTTTCGACTTTTTCATCAATTTGTCAGATCCAAATTTTCTAATTAATTATATTTAAAAATTTAATAAATTTTTTAGGTATTTCATGGGGCAAATGGAGAAAAAGAATCTCACTTGGCTTTTATTCACACACTTTTTTGTGTGAGAGCTAAACAGTGATATTCATTTCTCCACTTAAACCATGAATTTCCTTTTTTAAATAAAATGTTGACATAAAAATATATTTGTTGTTTTAAATAAAATATTTTAAAATGAATATAATAAAATAATTTTTTGATGTTGGGGGGTATTTTGTTGAGTCAACGAACAGAAAAATAATAAACGTTTTGTATTGCTTTTATAATTTTTAAGGCAAAAAATTTTATTTATTGTGAATAGTTAAGAAAAGAAATAAAATGACTGGTTATATTAGTAAAAGGTAAAAATTGCTCGATATAAAATGTCTTATCAATAAAACCGTTGCTTGATTGAAGATAAAAAAATAAAATAAATATATAAAGCTTTTTGTAGTTAAAAGAATTTAAAATAAAATTTAGATGATTTGTTAGAAAATATAAATTAATTTAAAAAATTAATTTTATAGAAAATTTTGATGAAATTAATAAAAAATTTCTTTAAAGAATAAAGTGCAACTGAATATTATGAAAATTATTTAAATAAATAATTTCTTTTTGATTAAAATGTGTCTCTTATAAATTTTTAGTGCTTTGCATTTTTATTGAGCAAAAAAGAGTTGAGAATTGGGACAATCCTAAAAAAGGATAATAAAGAGATAAATGAGGAAAACAACTGAAAAATAAAATGTATTATTGTAAAGCGTTTTATCAAAAATAAAGTAGCCTAAAAATACTGACAAAAATTTAGAAAATTATGAAAGAAAAAAATAAAAATGATTGGTTGAAAAATATTATATTAAAAGAAAATGCTTTTCATCTTTTTTGGTTTGTTCAACTGTATTATTTTATTTTTTAGGTAAATCTAGACAGTCTCAATAGACAGACAGGTGTGCCCTTTTAAGTCAATTTAATAGTATTTATTTGTGAAGAAAAAAGTGTTGGGTAATTAATGAAATATTGTATAGTTTTTATAAAAAACAATAATAGAATTAACAGAATAAAAGGAATTATCTCAAAGTAAAAAAAGATTTTATAGTTCAATATTTTATTAAATAAATTCTTTATATAAAGAGAATTGTATGTATAATTTTAAAATTAGAGTGAGAACCATTAATTTTTTTTTATCATTTTTAGATTTTCTCAGCTCATCAGTTTTTCATCTTAATTGTCAAGAGATTAATTTAAAAAAATATTTATATGAAAATATTTAAATAATAGACATTGAAAGAGTTGGGAAAATGGAAATTGAGAAGATATTAAACTAAAAACTTATTTAAAAAGTGGGGTGACCAGATTGTTTGACAGGCAAAAAAGGGAAATGGAAGAGAGAAAAATGAAGAAGTGTTGGCAAAATTGAAGAGAAAAAGGTGAGACTATTTAGACCCCCTTATCAACAACACCTTTTTTTATTTTATTCAATCACTTACAGCTTTTTTCCTCCTCTTTTCTATTACAATTTTTACATTATTATAGGTTGGAAGAGAACCGTTATATATAATATTGAGCGTGTGCGTGAATAAAATATAAAAGAAATTGTGAATGTAAAAGCGAGACATTAGCAGCTGCACAAAATTGGTAATATAGATAAAAGGAAAATAAATGAGACTTTACAAAAGCATAAAATTAGAGGAATTAAAATAGTAGCTATGATTAATTTTTTATTAAAAATAAATAACAAAAAATTATTTTAATAAAAGGTACTTTTTAGGTTTTGGATGAGAAATAAGAAATAAATATAAGGAAGATGAAGAATATAATAAATAAATAATTAGTTAATAATTAACAAATGAATAACAATATAATAATTAACAATAATTAACAATAAATAATTAACAAATGAAAGAGTAAAAGTGTAGAATATAAATTAAATAATAAAGATTTGCAAATATTTTATATTTGTAATTAATAAAACCAAAAAAATTTATTAATCTAACAATTGTGATCTTTGTTAGACCACAATTATCACTAGGGTCACGATTTTTAGGGTTTTGATGTGAGACGCACGAATCCGGTGTTATTTTCATTTTATGAACTCTAGTTAAGAAGTTACAAATTCCTAAATTGCCTATTTTTCCTATTTTTACATTTGAGTCCTATTTCATATTTTGGCCTTTTTACAAAATTTTAACTCAAATTATTTTTAACGAATAAATTAAAAAATATTAATTGTATTTTTAAGATTTTTTAAATTTTTGAATGAGCCAAATATCTAATATAACAACTACAACAGATCAACAAAAATATTTGGCAGTCCTTAATGAATTAAATTCATTTCCATGTTCACAATCTTATTGGGCAAGAAAATCTAGAATGTTAACATTAGAAAGTGAATTTGGACCTTTGGATTTTAAAGTTTTTTTTCTTAATTAAATTAAATATTTATTTTTAAATAGTTATTAGAATTTGATATTTCTTTAAAATTTAATAATGCAAAAGATTTAAGTTTTAATGCACAAAAAATGTTTGTTTCTTTTTTATTTTTTTATTAAAATTTTATTTATTTAAAGTTTTCAATTAGATAAATCAGAAAAAGTTCGTCAAAGAATTAATCAATTATTTTCTGTTTTACTTGATGGAAATTCTGATAAAAATTTTTCTTGTGGTTTTTTTTAAATCTTATAAATTTTATTTATTTTTTTAAATTAGAATTAGTTGGAGAATTAAATATGGATATTTTACAAGAAATGTTTTTCTTTGCTTTTCCTGAACAAAGAAATTCAACAAAAGGAAGTTTACAAGTTTATTTAACATTTGCCTGTAATCAACCAAAAAGTTTATTTAATGTTGCAGTTAATTAATTATTTAATTTTAAAATAAAATATTTTTTAATTAATTTTTAGACAAAACTTTTTGCTTATTATCTTGGTGCTAGTGGAGAATTTCAATTAGATAAAATTACAAAAGAAGGAAAAGAAGAGGGAATAACTGCTATGGATGCTGTTTTATGTAAAAATAAATATTAATTTAATTTATATTTTAAGGGAATTTTTCGAAAAGGAGGGGAAATTAACAATTCTTTTGGGATAAAAAAATATATTTTTTTTTCTAAAATTTTTTTTTTTATTTAAAGTTCGTCTTTTCGATAGTTTAATTCAATCAAAATTTGGTGATTTATCTCTACACAATATTACACAAATATTTCAAATTATTTTAAAAAATTGTTTTGCTGATTCAATTGGAAGAATTCCTAAAGATTTTTATAAGTAATTTATTTTTTATTTTAAAAATATTTTTAAATTAAAAAGTCGGCCAAATATATCAATTTTATCAAAATTAGAACATCCTTCTAATTGTTGGCATTTTTGTTTACCAATTTTATCACATATTTTACAACAACGTGGACATTCTAATTTATCTAAAATATTAGAACCATTTCCTTTAAATAATGAAAAAATTGGGGAAAAATTAGAAGAAATATTAATTAATCAAGAAATTGTTAAACAATTAATGGAAAATTCAGAATTTGTTAAATTTGTAATTTATTGGTTAATTGCTAATTTAAAAGAAATTCAAAAAGGTTTTAAATTAATTTTTAAAAAAATAATTATTTTTTTTAAAGATTTTTCTAATCAATTTGTTTTTGTTCCAGCAAATATTTTTTGGGTAGATTCTAGTGGTTTAGAACATTTTTGGCTTTATAATTTAGATGTTGAAGAAGATGATTCTCCTGCTGAAATGAAGAAA
>ABLG01002360.1:0-10914 GCA_000172435.1 Meloidogyne hapla
TAGCCTGTTTAATTTCTGTTGGAGGCTCTTACCTCATTCTCAAGACTAATCATCTTCTTTTTAGGTGGAGCACTCTGGGATTAATTAAAAAAATATTTTTTAGATTTTTATATATTTTATTTAATAATCATATATATTTTACTCTAATAGAGTGGGATTATTCAAATGTATACTAAGTCTACTAAAACTAAATAAATATATTCAAAAAATCAGATTTACACTTAATCTTAATTAAATATAACATTTACCTTCTCTGTCGTCGAATTGTTGTAACTGTCGTTTTCGTTTGTTCATCAAAAGGAACTCCTCCCCCTTCTCTATCAAGTAAATGGGCTGCCCAACCACAATGCAAAATTAAAAGTCCAGCAATAATTAAAATTATGGCAAAAGGAAGAAGGGCACCGGCACTTTAAAGAAATTTTTTTGAATTAAAAAATATAATTAATTCTAACATATAAGAACATTCAACAGCAATACAAGTCAATAATAATCCCAATAAAAGTAAAATTCCAATTAAAAATAACAAAAATCCAATTATTACAACAAATTTTCTAATTAAAAAAAATTAATTTAATCAATTTAATTAAATAACCTAGCTGGCCATACTCCCATATATACAGGAATACAAATGCCGCAAAATATTGGAGGAGATCTTTTGTAATACCAAGGCACATATTTTGTCATTTTTGTATTAAACTATCTCTTACTATAAAATATATTAAATTCTGTTTTTATTAATAATTAATTTATTAATATTTCTGATTTCTGAATTTTACGATAATTTAATTGTGGGATTTCCGGATAAATTTTATTTATTTTTTGTCTTCTAGAAAAATAATCCGGTTTATAATTCTGATTTGTTAAATATTATTAATGTTGTATTTTCCGGAAACATAAATATTTTTATTTCCGGAAAATTCCGGAAAAACTTTAATATTTATTTGATATAAAATATTAAAATTCTATTTATTATTCCGGAATAAATAATTTAGAATAATTCTGATTTTTAGAAATTTAATTTTGGGTTTTCCGGAAGAATATTTTATTTATTTTCTGCTTTCCGGAAGAATAATAGTGTTTCTTATTAATAATTCTGATTTGTCAAATTGTATCAATTCTGTATTTTCCTGAAAATTATTGTAGAAATATTATTTCTGCTTTTCCGGAAAAATAATTTTTCGAAACTTATTCAAACATGGAGTAAATAAAGTTTTTAACCCTATTTGTAAATAGTAAAAAATACAAATAAACAAGATATATTAGCAATTTAAATATAAGATTTAGGAATGAGTAAAAAAGAATTTTTATTTTATTTTGTCTTTACTATCAGAAGGAATGAATGTTTTGAAAAATAAAATTGATTGATCATTTTCTCGAAAGAAACAGCCGCATTCTTTTATTTATAAATTGTTTCTATCATTTATATCCAAGTAACAAACACACAAAAACAGCCATGAAAACGAGAAACGATAAAAAGCTTTTTAGATTTAAGTTTGTGCTTATATTTTATATTAATCGTAAAAGAAGAAAACAAAAGTTTATTTATAGAGAATACATAGACTGGATTTGGAACTGAATTTTTAAAAATATGTGTTGAAAAAACCTCGTTTATTTTGAGGTGTCCAATAAATTAGGACATAAATATTTATATTAAATTTAAAATGAAGGCTATCCAGAGATTAAAGACTTTTTGTATTTAATAAATAAAAATTAAATAATTTTATGAATAATGATTATTTTTAAATAAAAGTCAAATTTTTAATAAATAAATTTAACACTAAAGGAATATAAGGGCACCTATTTGACATTGACAGTACAAAAACATCTATTTCAGGTTTTCAGATACTTGGTTGATTTTGTACAAATAAGTACCCTTAAATGTTCTAAACTAATTTGTAGTCAAAATTAATAAAATCAAAAATAAAATTTTAAAATATTTTATTTATTATGATTAAAATAAAAAAAAAATAAAAAATATTTGTTAATTTTGATGTGTAAAAATGGAAAAAATTTCTTTGGGTGATTGTATAAGTAAAACAAGCATAAAAAGAAAAACAAATAAAAAGGAGGAAAACAAACAAAACTTTTTTTATTTTTTTAGATTTGGGAAATATTTTTATGAAAAAAAAATATTTAGGGGCAAGTACTTAAAAATTAATTATTAAATTAATTATTAGAAATATTAATTTTTCTAAGCCTTTTAAAGTCATTTTTGAATTAAAAATAAATCTCAAACAAACAAAAGCTTATTTTTATATTAATCCATTTACTTGGACAATAAATGAAAAAAAAATCTAAAAAATATTCCAAAAGGATTTTTAAGATTTTTTTACTAAATAATTTAAGAATTAAAGAATGAATGGTGATATGTGATATAAGAAATAAGAGAGATTAGAAAAAATTATTTAAATAAAAATTAATTAATTATAACAGAATATCACCGGGTATAAGAAATAATTTTTAAAATTAAATATACAACAAAAAGAAATTAAGTTTATTAAAGAAACAAATATTGTGTTTCGAAAAAATTGGGTATTTTTTATTTAAATACAATTTAGAAATAAAAAACAAAATTAATTTAATTAACAAATAATCAATAATTAATTAAATTATTTAATAGACAGGGGTTATTCCACGTTCATTTTCATGGTCCTTCCATCGTTGATCATCGCTAGGGTGTGTTACAAAACGCTCACCAACTTCTTTTTCTAGCAAACGCAAATCAGACCAGAGCTGAGAAAAATAAAAAAAAAAGTTTATTTAAAAAACAATTTTTAAATTAATATAAATAAAAAAAGCTCTTACTTATCCCACCCCAACAGCAATCATCAGTTTGCCGTTTAATACCAAGATAATTTGTAGCAAGAGATATGTGGGATATGTGGAGGAATATATTAAAGATAGATCAGAATAGTGAAGGATGTGATAAGTAAGAGGACTGGGATAAGTGAAAGCGTTTTAAATATTTTATATTAAAATAGGCACAGTACCTGATAGCTTTGTAACCAAAGATGTGCCAATGATTTAGAAACAGTAAGTCTTTTACTCATTTTAACTTGTAATAAAGAACTGATAA
Organism: Meloidogyne hapla; assembly: GCA_000172435.1. Lineage (NCBI taxonomy): Eukaryota > Metazoa > Nematoda > Chromadorea > Rhabditida > Meloidogynidae > Meloidogyne > Meloidogyne hapla. The sequence continues at coordinate 3,077 of ABLG01002360.1, forward strand.
ATTCTATTGCTAAAAAATAAATTAAGAAAAATTTTAAAAAGTTTTTTTAATTCACCTTCAGCACTAACTTCCTTCCACGGATTAGGTGGATACATAAATTCAGCATTTTGAATTTGATCATTAATGTCTTCATCTTCATTAAATGGAAATGTGCCAGATAGGCTTACCTTTAAAAAATAAATTTTTTTTTTAATTTTTAAAATATTATTAATTAAAATACAGTCAAATTATGTCTTAGAAAAATAAAATTTAGTGTTGATATTTTTCTAATGGAAATATCGAATAAAGAAAAAATAAAACCTACATAAACAATAACACCAACAGACCACATATCCAAAGATCTATTAAATCCTTTATTTCGAAGAACTTCGGGTGCTAAATAGGCTGGAGTACCAACAACAGAACGTCGAAAAGAACGTTCTCCAATTATTCTAGCAAAACCAAAATCACAAAGTTTGACTTGTGGAAAATCAGAATCAGAAGTTAATAAAATATTTTCCGGCTTTAAATCACAATGAACAATATTTTGGCTATGTAAATATTGAAGAGCAATTAAAATCTGGAAAAATTATATTTAATTTTTTTCTTTAGGAAATTATTTCTAAAATATTATGAGGAAGTATAAAATGGCAAATATAGACACACACGTTCTCCTGGGAATTTCCATATCGAGGAAAAAGGGAGGATGTATTGTAGAGAACTATACTCATTCCCAAGGAACTGGGACTTTTACAACAATTTTTATTTGAAACAAAAAAATCAAAATATAAGAGAAATATAAATTTAAGAAAAAAAATACTCTGCCCACCTGATGAACCAAAAATTGAGTAATACGTTCTGAAAGCCTTCCTTTCTCAGATGAAAGTATCCTAAATATTAAAAATTCTAATTAAAATTCATTCATTTTCTCTCACATTTCAAGCATATCCCCCTTTAATTTTTCCATAACAACAAATATTCTATCAGGTGTTTCAAGCATTTGTTGAAATTCTACAACACTTGGATGTCTAACTTTTTGTAATATTTCAACTTCTGTTCGTAAAGCAGCTTCTTTATTACTTGGAAATTTAAGTTTGTCAATTAATTTAACTGCTACATGTTTTCCTGTTTTGCGTTGAATACCTTTAAAAGAAAAATATTTTGTTAAAAAACAAAATAAAAGAAATAAAAGATTTAGTAAATTTGCCAACAAAAAATAAAAAAAATTCGGAAAAACACTCAAAGGAAAGACCAATATTTAAGTTTATTTATGAGATCAATCCTCGGGGCCATTAGTCATCAGAGAGATCAATTATTGGAAGATTATAATGAAAATCCAATATAAGGAATTGATGAGTGGATGGTAATTATCGAGGGAATTAGAGGGAGGTTATAATGAATACGACTCATAGAAACCCAAAATCTGAAAAGGAGAGTTAAAATAATAATAATATGTTCAATTATCAACCATTGCCTTTATGTTAGTTAAACTATCTAAACACAAAAATATTTTCAAAATTTATAAGGATCACAGGGTCTAGGCCTGTTCAATTTCAAAAAAACATTACCTCCATAAACAGTTCCAAATTGTCCAGAACCCAAAACTTCATCAGCAAATATTTGATAAAGTTGTGAAAATTCTTGTTCGCTTTGTATTTGAACACCCAAATGTCCAATTTCATTATTTGTTTGATTTATTTGTTTTGAATGTTTTTGTAAATCTTTTTGTCCATTTTTTGATATTTCTCTTTCTTTATTAAAATTTGAAGAAGGTGCTCCACTTGATTGGGGAGTGACTGGCATTAATGCTTGTTTTATTGCTTGTGCCCATTGTGAGGCGTTGGCAATTGCTGTTTTAAATTGTTTTTCTGGCGAAAAAACTTTTTCTGTTGTTGAAGTTGAAGAAAGTGGAGATGAAGAATCTTCTGATTGTTGAGGGCTACCTGCTATAAAAATTAGAGAAGAATTATTAAAATTAATTTTATTAATTTTTTAAAATTTTTAAATTCCCCAAAAATGAAAATTAAAAATAAAATAAAAATTAAACAAAATAAAAATTAATTTAACAAAAAATATAAATAACACAAAAAAACTAATTTAAACCAGTTAAAAAATAATTTTATGAGAATTCATTCAAAATGCCCACAATTAAAATTGATTAAAATTTAAAAATTCTCTCTCTCATCATTCTCTCACCTTTTTTACAATTTTCATTACTTTTCCCCTTTGCATTTAAATTAAAAATTAATTTTCTTTGAACATCTCCAAATTTTTTAAATAATCCATTCTTTCCTTCTTTTTTAAATTTTTCTTCTTTTTCTTCCATTTTATTTTTTTCTTTTTCAAAATTATCAATTTCACTTATTGCAGAGACTGTTTTGCTTACACTAGAAGGGCAACAAATTATTGTACTTAAAGGTTTGTGATGTTTACGACGTTTTGCTAAAACTGCTGAAAATGCTGCTGAAAGTATAGTTGAAGGAGTTGGAGATTTTGAACGGGAAGAAGTTTGTGAAGATGAAGAGATGAAAGAAGAGGAAGAAGAGGAGGATGAAGTTGAAGATTTTTTCTTAGTCTTCACTTCATCGGAAGAAGAAAACTCTTCTGGCAGTGCGAGATGAACAATTGAAGAATTAATTGATGAAGAAGTACTTGCTGTAGAAGATTCACCAGACTCAGCAGAAGGCATTCTCCCATAGCCTGGTCTACAACAAAAGAAACGTTTAGGATGGCGTTCATTACTAATTAAAGTATTTGTTGTTGTAACTGCCATAATATTTTATTTTTGCGGATTTTAAATATTTTTATACGTAATATAAAAATATACGTAAAATTAATTTTAAATAATTTAATAAATATAAAAGTATTTCTCTGTTTTTTCCAAAAAATCGCCTTCAAAAAATCCACCAAACAAAAAATAAATTCAAAAATAAAAACGGAAATTTAGGGGAAAAATTATTTAAAAAAATAAAAAGAAAATTGCGTTTTGAAATTGATTTTGATGCGCAAAAAAATAAAATAAATTGGACGATTATTAAAATATATTATTATTATTATATTTAAAGAAAAGAAATAAAAAAGTAATAAAAAGTGAAAGAAAAGGGGTTTTTGTGTCATTTTAACAAATTGTTATTTTGTTGTGATGATTGCTTTTAGTTATTATTATTATTCCTTCTTTTTCCGTTATAGTACAAAATTGAAATTATTGGCCATGTTAAAGAAAGAATAATAATAATGAGGTTAAAGGATGACCTCAAACTAACAGTTGAGGTCATCCTTAATCTGAGGGTTATCATTAATCTGAGGGTTAATTTGAGGATTAATGAAAAAACCACAATAATGGTAGATAAGTTTCTATAAAAAGAATAAAAAAAAATATGTAAAAAATAAATTTTTTAAAGCAAAATGCTTATTGTTGACATTTTGCAAAATTTGTCACGATTATTTTTTTCATTTTTTTCCATTCAAAATTTTCTAAAAATAGAAAAATGGGAATTTTAAATAAATATATCAGATGGGAGTCTGATAAATTTTTTTAATGATTCATGAGAAGAAAAATAAATAAATAAAAATCAAGAGAATACTCCTTAAAAGATAAAGAATTTTAAAAATACAAAAAACGAATTTAAATTTAAATTAAATAATTTTAAATGCATTATCAGAAGAGTTCAAAATAAACCACAAAATACAAAACAACTATAATTTAAGTCAAATTATAGTTTGACAATTTATACAATTATAATTGTACATATTTTTTGTGATTTGTGTTTAGTTAATAAAATAAAAAAAATATAATTAATTCTATCCAATGTGGAAAAAGTTAACAAGAAAGTTAAATAAATTTTAAAAGAGCGAATTAGACTGTCAAATCACATTTTTGTCAAAAAATTTAAAAAAATAAATAAAATTTCGAATTTTCTGTCCTTTAAAATTTGTAAAAAATAAAATAAAATATTAAAGAAAATATAAGTGTTGAAAAAAATAGAAAATCTGTCCAACAAAAATAAATAAATATTTAAAAATTAGAAAAAAAATATTTTTTTGTAATGCCAAACGAAACAAAATAAAAAGAATTAAAGGAAATTTGAATAGAAAAATTTTAAAAAATATAAAAATAAATATTAATTATTTCCCATTATTTGTTAAAAAAGTAAGTAAAAATTGAAGAAGAAAAAATGTTCTCTTTTGTAAAAAGAAAATTAATTTTCTTTTTAACAATTGAAGAATTTATTAAAAATAAAAATAAAATAAAATAAAAAAATAATAAAAACAAAAATATTAAACAAGAAATTTTAAGAGGGCGAATTAGTAAAATAAAGTGCATGAAACTTATTTTATTATTTTTTTATAAGATCAAGACAATGTATAAAAAAGAGAGAATAAATTTTAAGTTTTTTAATTAAAACAATTGGAACACCAATCGAAAAAAAAAAGAAAATTAAAAAAAAAATATAATTAAATTATAATTATATTTTTGTTGTTTATTTGTTGTTATTCGGCTGGACAACAAACAAGAAGGTTATTCTCATAAGGGGAATGATGACTGCGAGAAAGAAAGATGAATAGAATAAAAGTCTCCTCCATCCCACCTACCCACAAAGATTGAAATAACAAAGAACACCCACACTAAAAGTTAAGGAAGAAGAAAAGTATAATTTATTTAAAATTAATGAATAACAAAGTTTCTATAAAGTGGTTGATCTAAATTAAATGACTTATGCAAATCTCTTAGTTCTGATTTTGATCCCGAACTGCCTTTGGTAATAAATATATTATAATTTAAAAAATGCTGGAAGTCTTCTAATTAATCCGGAAAATTTCAAATGGAAATGCAAATGAATATCTGTTTCCTAAATCTTCAAACTATATCACATCAGAATCTTTAATCTATAAATAATTCACGTGATTGTCAGAAAGTTGAATGAAATTTATCCCAAGGTCTTCGACAAGCAATCAAAGAAATATGATAGGATTACAATCAAATAAACGATAATATTGAAGAAAAATAATTAATAAATCATTCTTCTAAAGAACCTAGACGAAAGTAATCCCGAAAGAGCCTTGATCTTATGGATTGACTTTTGAAGTATAACAAGTAGAAAAAACATATTTAAAAAAATAGGAAGGTAATACATGCGCGCAGAGATATAAAGGGGGGAAGTGGCGCAAACGGAAGAAGAAAAAATAAAAGAAGAAAATTAAAGTGTCCGTCATTGACAAACGGAAGAAAAGTGGAAAAAAAGTAAATAGAAAAAAGTGACCAAATTGTGAAGGAAAAGAACAATCGAGCAATTAAAAATATTATTATTCATTTAAGCGAAAAATCGTCAAAAGGATGATGAACGATTTCGGAAGTGTTTTTCTTTCTCTTTTTAAAAATAATCTCGGAAAAAGGACAGGATAATTTTTTTATTTAAAAAAGAGAAGACAAAATTTTAAAAATATTAAAGATTTTAAAAAATAAAAATTTGTCGAAAGCAGAAAATTTTTAGGAAAATAAGTGAGAGATAATGAAGAAAAAAAATGATATTCAAAACCAATCCACTTATGAGAAAATTTCTGCAATTTTTGGGGATTGTTAAGGAGGTTAAGGAGATAAAACATAAACAATGAATCTCTCTCTTCTCAAATGGTCTTTAGTTAATTTTTTAATTGCAAAACTTCTAAAGTGAAATTTAATATTAAAATCCTCAGCAAATATAGAAAAGAACAAAAAATATTTTTAAAAATTAAAAATATAAAAATTTCCACCAAAAAATTAAAATAAAAATTATTTTTGGATTTTTACACAAATATTAAAAATAAATTAAATAACAAAAATTTAGAAAATATAAAACCAAGAGTAAGGAATAACTGATGACTTTTAAAGGTTTTAAAAAGATTGATGTTATGCGCATTTTTAAATAAAAATATTTTTTTAAATGACTAAGAAAATATTATTTAGATTTATTGGGCGAAAAGGTGTTTTAAGGACCACAGATTGTTTTCTCGATTAAGAAAGTTTTAATGGTTTGCAGCAAAAAAAGAGAAAACGACGTGTCAAAAATTGATGGCCTTAAAATTGATGAAAGAAAATTTACGGACAGAAAAATTGCGGACAGAAATTAGATTAAAAATTAAGAAATTAAATAAAAAAATTATTTTTTTTTTATTTTAAAAAATTAAGGCTAAAAGAATAAAAAAAATCAGGATATTCTAATTTAATTTAATAAATAAAATAAATAATTTTAAAGAAAATTGAGAGTTCTTAAAGTTTAAAGTCCGCAAGTCTCCAAGAAAATGTTCAGAAATAAAAGAAGAAAATATAAAAAATAGGCAGAATAAATTAGTAAATATTTTTTAAAGAAATAAATAAATAAAATAAATAAAGTTTGGTCGTAAAAGAATTTTTGTATTAAAAAAACGTTTTTTTTTATTTTATAAGATGAAGGTGATAATCACATTTTATTTAATAGAAATTTCACTGAATATTGTGGGGGAGAGAAATAAATTATATAATAAAATAAAAATATTACTAATGTGCAAATATATTGAAAAAATGAAAAGATTTTTGTTTGTTAATGGTAGACAAAATTATATTTTTAAATTAAAAGGAAATTTAAAATTTAAAATAAATATTTAATAAATCTTTAAAGAATTGGATTTTAAAATAATTAAACAATTAATTGTAATGTTAAATAATTTAAAAGGTCAATTAATTAAAGAAAATCATTCCGCATAAATAATTTGTTTATTTTAAATATTTGTTAAGGAAATAAAAATTTAAAAAAATAAAAGAATAGTCTACCCCCTTTGAAAAAAACAAATTAAAAAAATTTTACTTTTAATCAATTTCTGAAGTTTAGAAAACAATGAAAAGATCTAATATCAGAATAAAATTTAAGTTTAAAGAGAGAAAATTTTTTTAAAGAATTTGAAGATTTTAGTTTTTAGCTTGAAAGTAATAATCCCGGAATAATAAATTTGTTAAGGAGGATGTTGTCAAAAAATGGAATTCTATTCCTTGAAAAATTCTCTGTCAATTTTTTTTTATCAAAATTTTGTTTCTGATCCTCTAAAAATAAGAATCATAATTAAAAATATTGGAGAAGAAAAAAGAAAATATTTCATTTAAATATTTAAATTGCAAAATGATAAAAAAATATTAAAAATAAGTAAAAATAAAAAAGAAATATAAAATAAATATTAAATATAAAATTCGGCAATAAAAGAAAAATGAATAAATATTTAATAGACACTACTTAAAATAAAATTAAATGATTCAAAAAAAACAAGTTTTAGAAAACAATGAAAAGATTTACTAAATAAATATTTTAAAATGTTTAATTTAATGAATAAATATATTTAATAAATATAAAATATAATTTTGGAATAAATAAAATATTTAAAAAATTCCAAAAATAAATATTAATTATCTAAATTTGGAAAGAGAAAAAAAACACTTAACAAAAAAATAAAAAAAAAGTTACTAAAAATTTTTTAAAAATTATTTCCAAAAAGATTATTCATCAATAAAAAACAAAATGTCATAATATGAAAAGTAAAAATACAAATAAATAAATTTTAAAAATTTTAAAATTTGGAAAGATTTTTTGCAAAAAATTAAGAAAGAGTATTAAAAAAGGCAACCAGTCTATCTCTATTGCAAATATATATTTAAAGACCAAATAAATAAATTTTAAAAAATTTTAGTGATCACATGAGGTAATGATGAAATAAATGTAAAGAAAAAATAAAAAAGGGTGTAAGGGGAATTTAACGAGTTGTGCGGGATTTTTGGCCAAATTTAGTCAAAAAAGAGAAAGTTTAGTAAATTAGTAATAATGAGAGAAAAATTGAGAATTTATCAAGTTTTTGAT
>ABLG01002357.1:0-10924 GCA_000172435.1 Meloidogyne hapla
TTTTTATATATAAAAATGGATCGATTTATTTTAGAGTAGTATGAAAGTCTTCCAGTTATTGTCTTCTTTTCATTTTAAGTTTCAGGTCTTGCTCTATTTAAAACTTTAAGAAAATCGTTTGTTTTAGCTCTCATTCGTGAATGTAAATATGCCTATCAAAATTAAAATAAAAATTAAAAAATAAAAAACTTTTGAGCATTTTATGTGATAATGAAGATAATCACGAAAAGTATAGATTAAATTAATTGTATCATCTCTAGCTTTTTTATTTGTATGTCTTGGGAATAAAACTTTAAAAAAAATAAAATTAATTTAAAAATTAAAAAAAAATAACCAAAAGTTATATATCCAACATTTGGACCAATTTTAGCTTCTGGACTATTTTTTAATTCAAGAGGTGGTTCTCCAACAGAATAAATTATTTGAGGTGCTGTTTGGCTAGCTTTTCTTCCTTCACGAAATTCCTTTTATTTTAAAAAATATTTTAAATAAAATTTAAAAAAAAAAACTTGTAAAAATATTTTTCCAATAATAACATCATCTGGATCTTTAAATATTGTACTAAAAATAACAGTAACACGATCAGATTTTGCTTCAACAAATCTTAAAAGATATTAGAAAAAATATTTATTAAAAAAAATAAAAAAACAAAGTTTCATCTTCTCTATAATGAACAACTGCTCTTTTTTCTCCTTCTTGTCCATCTTCTTGAAATTTAAAATATTTTTCAAAAACAGAAGCAAAACAATTTCTTTTCAAAAATGAAGCTTTTTTAACAATTTCCATAAAATCATCAGAAATATCATATAAATTAAAAATAAGTGAAATATTATATTCAGGCTCTGGTATTTTTGACAAAAAATTTTCATATTCTCTTTTAATTAACTTAATTTTTTTAAAAATTATTAAAAGCCAAATATTTCTTTAAATAAAAAAAACCTCATCGGCTCCATGTTCTTGCAATTCTTTATAAAATTTTAAAGAAATGCTTAACTAAAAAAATAATAATTTTTTAATTAATTTAATTAATTAACCATTAATTTTAATCTATCTCCATTTGGATTAGAAACTTTATACATAACACCATCAAAATCAGCAAAAACAACATTTACTGAATCAAATTTACCACTTAAAAATAAAAAAATTAATTTCTAATTAATTTAGAAAATATAAACTTTGTTTTTGCAGAAGAAAATTTTTGTTCTAATAATTCAGAAATTATTCGATTATTTTGTTCTAATAAAATCATAATATCTCTTTAAATTTATTTTTTTTAAATGATGATTGAATCAATAAATAAATATATATTTTAAATATTTAATAAAATGAAAATATTTTTTAAAGACACACCCAAAATATCAAAAATATTTTAAAAATAAAAAATAAAATGATTCATAACAATTTATTTAAAAATATTTTTATCAAAATATTTATGTATCAACTTTCATAAAAGATTATTAAATTTTTAAAATTTTCTTCATAAATTTGAATTAATATTTGTTGAAAGACTAAAATAATGAACAACACTTGCTTGAACATTTTGAAGACAACAATTTACACCATTTGGACAATAATAACATTTTTCATTTTTTATATTTAATTTATTTTTATTTTCTTTAATATTTTTTAATTTTCGATTAGAAATTATTTGATGATTTTCTTTTAAAAAAGTTTATTAAAATTATTTTTAAATTTTTTACCAAAATTATCTGGAGTAATTGGAGATAATAATGTTGGTGGATATTTTAATGGTTCTTGTGGATCTGTTGGTGTTGTTTGAGGTATTGGAGTTCTTGGAACTTTTGGTTTTGTTATTAATTTTTCTTTAAAAAAATTAAATTAAAAAAATAATTTTAAAAACTTGGTAAATCTGTTAATTCTCCAATATTGTCAATTGTAGAATAATGATGGTGATGACTTTCTAACATATATTTACTATTTTTATTTATTTTCATTAATTGATTTCCAACCTTAAATATTTTTTAATTAATAAAAAAAATTAATTAAAAAATACTTTTTGTTTTGAATTAATTAAAGAAATTGTTTTATTAAATTGAACAATTTTTTGTTTTTTATTTGTTTTTAATTTATTTTTATTTTCATAACTTTGATTTATCTTCTGATTAAAATCAATAGCAATTTTATTTTTCAATTGTTTTCCAAAACTATAATTTTAATAAAAAGATTTATTTAATTAATTTACTTATTAATCCAAATTAAAAAAAGTTCTTTTTGTTCATTATTATTTTCACAATTAAATATCATTTCCATTCGAACACAAAAATGATTAAAAAATGTTGCACATAATAAAGGATGTTTTGATAAAGAATCCAAAATTATTTTTTGATTTATTAAAATAATCCATTTTTTAATTAAAATTCGAAATAAAATAATTGTAGTTATTAATAAACTAAAAATTGTTTTAATTAAAGGTTTTTCTTGATGACAAAAAATATTTAAATATTTTGGTAGAAATAACAAACAAATATTATTTGGTAACCAAAGAAGTATTATACCAAAAAATATAAAATTCTAAAAATATTTTAATTTAAAATATATTTTAATAAAAGTACAGATAAAAAAAGAATTGCCTTTAATCGAATTAAATTTGTCAATTTTTGAAATTCCAAAATAATAATTAAAATTGAAAGAAGCAAAAAAATTGTAAAAAATAAATAAAAATTAAAATAAAATAATAAAATATAAATAAAAATTATTAAAATTAATAATGAAAAATGTAAAAACATTTTTTGAAATTTTGAATGAATTTAACAATTTATTTAAAAATTAATATATTTTTATATTCACATTAAATTTCTCTCCATGGAAACATTAAATATAGAAACGAAAAAGGGAATTAATGTAAATATAAAGAGAAAATACCAATTAATATGTATGTATAAGATATCTTATATATATCTATAAGATATATATAAGATAAGATCAAAAAATACTTTTCTTTAATTTTTATTTTGAATATCAATTTTATAAAATTAATTGTTGAATGTCAAAAAATATAAAATAAAAAAACATTTTCGAGTATTTAATTTAAACTTGTTATCGATTTTCCGGTTGTTCATTAAAGATTCCAGCAATTCGTTTAAGTGTAAATACTTCAAACATATCTCCTAAAAATATTAAAATTAAACATAGTAAATAAATTTAAAAATTACTTTTAAGCTCTTGTATTGGCTGTGGAGTGAAAAAGAAGAATTGAACTTCTTTACTGTCTTTTGCCATATCAGCTAACATTTCCATAATATGTCTACGATTTACCCTTAAAATTTTAAAACAAAAAATTAAAAAAATAAAAATAAAATAATTTACATATCCATAAAAACATCAAATTCGTCCATACAACGAAAAGGTGATTCCATACACTTCCATAATGACATAATAAAACATGCTGTTGTATATGAACGTTCACCACCACTAAGTCCTTAAACAAAAGATAATTTTTAATAATATTTATTAAAACCTTTCAAGTCTTGTAAAACTTTTCTTTGTATACGCGAATCTCTTTCATTCATACTTTCTCCCGCAAAAGATCCATCCATTGCTTTATGTGTTATTACCTTTTTTTAATTAAAAAATTATTTTTTAATAATAATTATTACTTTAATCATTATAGTTCCATCATTATCTCTAACATCTAAACTTGCTTTATATCCACGAAAATTCATATGATCTCTAAACCAACATTCCAATTTTCCAGGCAAAGAAGTTCTAATTAAATCAAATCTTCTTTTACGTGCATTTATCATATTTTCTAGCATCTAAAAGAATTTAAATAAAAATAATTTTATTAAATCTACCCCATATCTTCGTGTCCAAACTTTAACTTTTGCTTTAAATTGTTTATAAATATTCATATAATTTTGTAAATCATCTGCTGTTGGTACAGGCTCTTTACTATAAAATAAAATTTAAAAAAATTTTTAAATTAAAAATTACTTTTTTTCTGCATTTTTAATTTCATTTTGAATAGCTTCAATATCTCTATCTAATTGAACCGTCTCCGGAATTGAATCAAAATCTGGCATTCCATCACCAATTTCGGCACCTTCTCTCAATAAATATTCTCTATTTTTCTCAGCTTCTTCTCGTTTTTTCTCACAAGAAATACTTAAAATAAATATTTTATTTAAATAAAATTTATGTTTTTATTTTTAACGTTTTATCTTCAATTTGTTTTCTATATTTTATAATTAAATCATTTGCTCGTTCAGTTAATTTATTACATTCCTCCATTTTTCCCTGGAATTTTTGGCCATTGGAAGTTGACAACTTTCTATATCAGACTATAAATATCCAAAAAATTATTATTATTTAATTTCTCTCACCTGAATTTGATTATAATCATTTTTTAAATAATCAGCTCTCTTTTAGATGCTTCAATTTTACTTTCAGTTTCGGTAACTTTTTCAGTCTTTTCAGAAAGTAACTGTTCTAATTCAGTTAATTTAATATGTAAATTATTCCTCTCAGTCTCACTTTCACGAATTGAACTTCGCTAAATGTAACAAAATATAAAAATAAAAAATTAATTAAAAAACCAAATTAGTTATTTTATCTTCACTTAATGACATATCTTCTAATTTATTTAATTCCTCTTCAATTTCATATTTTTTTTCATTCAAACCATTCAAACGAGCTTCTGTCTGACTTTTCTTTTGTCTCAAATTATTAATTTTATTTTCAATTGTTTGGAAAGAAAACTTTGACTTAAAAAAGATAAAAATTAAAATATTTATAAATAATTAAATACTTCTTGAACTTCTACACTTTTTAATTCCAAGGTATTCGTTAATTGTTCCAATTGTTCATTAAAATCATTCAAATTAGAAGACATAAAATTACTGTCAAGAACACGTGCTTTGAAATTTGTAGTGTCACGAAAATATTGGTAAGGTCGAGATCCTCTTTGTGGGTTAACTTCACTACAAGCTAAAGTTATAGCTTTAAATGCATTTTGTGGAGGCTTAAAAAATATATTTAAAAAAATTATTAAAATATTTTTTTTTGAAATGTAAACCTTTGGATACATCACATTTCTTGCATCAATATCTTTTTCAAAAAGAAGAACACCCTCAGCTCTAACTTTGTCAAGAATATAATTAAAAACAGTTGGATTATCAACATCCAAAATACGTGCAATTGTTGGAAATTCATTGGGGGGCTCTCTTCCAAATAAATCATATTTTTGATTAACAAATCTATTAAAAAATATATTTTTTAAAATAATAATATTAAAAAATAAAAAAACTCTGTTGTTATAACATTTGGCTTTCTAATTTGTATTGAACTACATAATCCATCTAAAGCTTTTCTATCATCAGATGAATCACATAAAAATGTTCCAATCATATTTCTCAAGCAATATTCGATTGGATTTGCCCATTTTTTGTCTTTTAATTTTATATAATTTCCAACAGGACCTATTGGGCGTTTTTTAAATAAATTAATATTATTTTCAATAAGCCCAATTAAACGAGGCACATCTCTACCAAAAATAGCTAATTTATCAGCCTTTGATTGTTCAAATAAAGTTTTTTCTTCAATAATACGTGTTCGACTTCGTTCTAATAAAGAATATTGATCTGAATTTTCCTAGAATTTTTTTTAATAAATTTTAAAAAATTGTTAGAAATTAAAATAACTTTAAAATTCCTTTTAAGATTTTGATAATCAACTTCGGCAGAATTCAATTCATTATACAGAGATTTTTGTTCCAGCTCGGTTGCTTTCATTTGATCAGCCAATTGAGATAATTTCTCATTTAAATTATTTCTATCACTTTCTGGATCATGACCAGAACTAAAAATTAAAGAGATTTTTTATAATTTAATAAAGGAATACCTTCCAACTAAATCTTGAAGTTCTTTATTTGCTTTTTGTAATTGATTATCAAGTAAATGTAAATTCCATTGTTTTCGTTTTACTTTATCATTCAAGTCATGCTGGTCAAAATTAAGCTCTCGAGACTTTCTTTTCAATTCATTCAGATTTTCATTATGAGATCTAAATTTAGAAGAAGCAATATCGAGTTCCTTTTCACAATCTTTTTGCTTTTTGTTAATTTCATCAATTGCTTTCTAAAATAAAGAAAATATATTTAATTTATAAAATTAAAAATATACAATAAATTCATCTTTTTTAACTGCTTGTTCATCTTTTTTATTCTCGTTAATTTGAAGTTTTCTTTCAAGTTCCTCAATTTCCTATGATTTTAATATAAAATAAATTTATGTAAAAAATTACAAACATTTTTTCTATCTCTAACAGGTGCCCAAAGTTGATACCAATAAAGTCGTTGGATTGTTACTTTTTTGTTTGTAAGTTGATTTACAGCATCAAAACGTGCTTTCATTTGTAAATATTTAGATTCTTTGGCACTCTTTTCTTTATCCATTGATTTGACTACTCTAGTTAATTCATCAAAAAGAGAGTCAATATTTCGAAATAAATCTTCAGCTCCATCCATTTCTGAGCTCTTTTTATATAACTAAAAGTTAAAAAGTAAGAAAAAAATTAAAAAGTAATTTTTACCTCATAAAGTCTTTGTGGTTTCATTGATTGTAAAAATTGACGTGCTCTGTCCTGAGAAAGCCAAGAAAGTGGATTTTCCAAATCAATGTTAAACTGTTGAAGTATTAATTCAAGTTCACGTCTTTTCCCAACAATCTCTTCTTTTCCATCTTCAATTACTCGAGATTTGATTGTGACAGTTGAAGTTTTATGTGTAATACGTCGTTCAACAATTATAACGTCTCCATAATCAGGTATCATGTTTGGTCCTTCGTTTGAGATATGAATTCGAATTAACGAGTAACTTAAAAAATAAATAAAAAACGAAAATTTAAAAGATTTTTCAGAGTTATTAATCAAATTTAATAAAAAAACCGTACTTTTCATTCTCTTTAATATAGTCATTAATGCGCTTTCCTCTTTCGTTTGAACGACCAGCTCCTCCAAGACCAATATTTAAAGCAGCAAACAATGCACTTTTTCCACTTCCGTTTGGACCAATAATATAGCAACAATTATATTTGTCAACATCAAAATTAAGCTAAAACAATAAAATTAATTTAGTATAGAATATTTTTAACATACTGTTAGACTTGAATGGCACATAAAATTAACCAATTCAATGCAAGTTATTTTACCAGCAACTTAAAAACAATTAAAATTTGAATAAAATAGTTTTTTACTTTGTGGATTATTAAAGCTCTTTAACTGACCGCCATCAGCAGGTCTGATTGAAAGGAATCATCAGGACCTCTCTTTTTAGCAACATTCAAGCTCATTAATTATCAATACAATTTAATCTTTACACTTAAAAAAGACAATCCAAAACAAAAATAATATAGCATTAGAGTCTTATATAATGAACTCAAAGGATAACCTTCTAAATTAATTTTACAATATAATCACCTTTAAACTACAAAATAACGCGAGAATTCAAAGATGCACTATGTTAAAAGTTATTTTCAAGCAAAATTAAAATTATTCAATGTAAAAATTAATTTTACAAAAAATACTTGCATTAAACAGTGAGAAAACTCTTATAGAACAACAAAAGCAAAATTTATTCAAAGTCCACCATAAACATATGAATCCAACTCTTGACATATGGGACTAAAAATAACAGAAATAATGGGTGAAATAATGAACACGAAATAATAAAATAAATAGATGTTAGAATTATAAATTTTGATTAATAAAACTGTTAAGCGTCATGGCGATGATTGTTATAATGCTTCCTGCAGTGATTGTTGCAGTCATTTAATTCATCCCTTCCGCAAATATTCATTCCTCTCTTTAAAATTGAGCATATCTTAAATATATTATTACAAATTAATAAATAAAGTAACGAATTAATTGTAAAATCATTTTATTTAGTGATAAAAAGGTTTCTCCCAAAAATGGGAGCTATTGGCTATTTTTAAGTATGAATCTGTTATCATATAAAAAAAAATATGAGAAAAAGGGAATACAAATATAAATGTATTACCTCATCATAGAAGCGCACCTCTACCAATTCTGGCGTTTTCAACCATTTGAGGATCACTTTGAAGATTGCACTCATTAAACAATCATATTTTTTGGCACTTAAAAAAACAAAGGCATTTTTAGATATTTAAAAATAAACAGAATACCAATAAATTTTTCCAGTTCTCTGCATTTCTCTTTTAGCACCTCTTAAATAAATAAATTATGTATATTAAATATTTTAAAAATAAACCTAATCCATAGATATTTCTCACTGTACTTTTCATTTGATATATTAAATTCTGGTTCTGGCGTATAACGATTCCAAGGAACAGAATTGCAGAAAATGTGATATAAGCAATAAAACCATCCTAAAAAGTATTATTTATTTAAAAAATTATTTTTAAACCTTCAACATCATCAACAGGAAATGTTGGCTAAAAATTCTAAGATTTTATAAAATTATATTTAAAAAACCCTCGATCCATTCATTTGCACCAAAGGAGCATACTCTGTTGTACCATGTCCTTTTATTGGTTTTCGAACAGTTAATTCCCGCGTTTCAATGTCAATGTATTTTTGAGACAGTTCAAGGTCATAAATACAAAAATTCAGCCTATGATCTTTTGTTATGTGAACACCAAAGTTTTCCAACTTGACATCCCTTGAGACAAAACCAAGTAGGTGAAGTTCTTTCAAGGCAAGAAGAGTCTAAAAATAAAAATGATTTAATTTGTGAAATTAAATTTCTGTTATAATTTAACAACTTATTGTTAATCAGATTTTAAGAAAAATTCATTCATAAAATATTACAATGACTTACCTCACGAGCAGCTTTAAATCTCATTGCTTCGGTTATCCCAGGTATTCTTCCAAGCCATGCATTGACATCTCTCAAGTTATTATATCTTAAAAAAGAGAGATAAAAATTAGATAAATTATTTAAATTTATTAAAAAAACCTCGTAAGAATGTAGAATTTATGTAATTTATTATGAACTTTAAAGCCTTCTGGAATTTCGCCTGACGAGATTACATATTGTATTCTGTTGAATTTATTATTTTGTAGAGATTGATAAACTTTCATCTTAAATTACATTTCGAACAATTTATTTAAAATAAAGATTACTTCATTTTTCCAAGCAATTTCAGGCGAAACTTTCAATGCAAAAAACTCAGAACCTTGTTTTGCGATGTAAACACTGGATCGGTCCCCGATGTGTATTGGTTTGGTATTTATTGAATGAAACATTGCCAATTCTGGACGCTAAGTATTAAGAATTAAATATAATTATTGAATAATAGGAAATTACTATAATTTAAATATAAAAATATGAGGTAAAAAATAAAAAGCTTTAACACAATTATATGACAGGATTTTAATAAATTAGTTCGACTCTGATCTTCATTCATAGAATCGACAAGCCAATCGACAGACAGTATTTATAGCAAATTAAAAATTTTGGATTATTTGAATTATTTGGATTATTGATTTTCGTTTTAGGATTATTTGAATTTAAACGTAATGGCAAAATTAATTTTTAATGAAAAATTTAATTTTTTTCGTGAGTCTAGTATTTGAGTACAATACCGAGATTTTCTGAAAAACATTCTACATGAAAAAAATTCTACATGATGATATGCACTACATACATATGTACGTACATATGCATTACTTTGTATTTTTAGAATTTTTAATTGAATTCCAACAATAATTTATATTGACAATTATTTTCTCAATCTCATTTATTTTATTTATTCATTAAAGAAAACAATTTCATCTTAAAATTAAATTAAACCAAATGTTCACATCATCTGTCAATTCGTTAAACAAATTAAATGAAAAATTTAAAAAAAGGGCAATTCATACAAACAAAACTTTAAATGGAAATCACCAGAAAACACGTTCATCTCTAAAAATGTTTTAAGTCTATGAGGTACTATTAAATATAAATGTTTTAAATTATTTTAAGAGATATTCTAAATTCAATTCTTTATTCTATTAGTATATTAATTTTTTATCTCTTTGCATTGTCAATTTTACAACAAAAACTTTCTAATTTTCAGAATATGTATTATTTTAATATAAATATTCAAAATTTATATATACTTTTAATAATTATTTTCTTTCTAATTAATGACTGGTCTAATGATTTATCGGTTAATGCAAAGTTCCAACGCCATGGAAACTCAAGACCTCCATTTCCAGCACATCCTCCCCGAATTTTCCCCAATGTAAAGTCTAGACCCAATCCATCTATTTCTCGTGGTCGTCCGATTACAAATGCAGCGATTCATCAAAATTTTGGAGTAAGAGGGAGAAATTTGCCTTTAACCTCCTCTAGGTATTTTTTAGATTTAATCTAATTTATTATTATTTTATTTAACTTTCAAAATTAATTTTCCACTTTATTTATAGAAAATCTTTCGCACAATTGAGAGCTCCTGCTGCACCCTCGTTTAAACATAGACCACTAGCAAGTATTGCTGACATTCCATTAAATTTAATATTTACTCCTGGAGCTCCTGGAACTGGATAGAATAAATAAGAATAATTTTTATTTTGATATTTTTCAAAAATTTAATTAAATAAATATTAAAAAATAAAAGAAAATAACAAATAATACATTTTTTTATATAATTATTAGAATGGATTTGGCTTGAATAGGGAATTTACCTTATTATTTATAACTTTTTTTCATTAATTTAAAATTAATTTAAAAAATTATTACTCTTTTTTTTTTCAATTTTCTGAACGTAATGTCATTTAACAGGTTTTTAATTAATTAACGCCCATTATTAATCAAAATATATGATTACGAAAAATTTTTGCTCTCACAATCTTTTACTCATAAACTTCGATTTTTCTTGCCGTTCTGCATATTTTATCAAATCATTTTCGCCAATTCGGATTTTATAATTAATTTAAAAAT
>ABLG01002354.1:0-15910 GCA_000172435.1 Meloidogyne hapla
TCCAATTAATATATGAAATCAACTCGTTTTGTCTTGAAAATTCTCTTAGGATACATATGTAAAATGGCAAATTTATATAATAATAATGTTACGTTTCGTAGATTTTGATTTTAGCACGCATTGATTTTGGTAGCCATAAGCTTTCGCAGGTTTTGATTTTAGCCGTCATTGATTTTTGGACGCATAAGCTTTAGTAGGTTTTAATTTCAGCACGCATTGATTTTTGCACACATAAGCTTTCGTAGCTTTTGATTTTAGCACGCACTGATTTTGGCACGCATAAGCTTTCGTATGCTTTGATTTTAGTATGCATTGATTTCGGCATGCATCGGTTTTGGTAAGCATTAATTTGGCATGCATCGGTTTTGTTAGGCGTTGATTTTAGCAGTCATCGGTTTTGTTAGGCGTTGATTTTAGCAGCCGTTGGTTATGGTAGGCATTGATTTGGCAAGCGTCAGTTTTGTTAAGCATTGATTTGGCAGGCGTTGGTTTTTGGTAGGTATTGATTTGGCAGACGTTGGTTTTGGTAGGCATTGATTTTGGGTTTAGAGAAGGGTTCAATTAAGTTAGGATATAGATAAGTCTGTAATTAGAATATGCCAAAAAAACTGCAATATGCACAAGTAACTAAAGGAAATACAAAAATAACTTTGTCGCAAAAATTCAACACGAGAGATTTAACTTTTTATTCGATATATTGATGTATTATAGCTCATTCAAATCAGCATTGTTAGAAGTATTTTATACGAGAAAAATGCCCAAATGCAAAACAGTGGAGGTGTTTTGGCCACAGCGCCATGGGTTAATCATCAGGTTTTTTCCCTTTTTATTTCCAAATATCTATCAAATATTTTAGACATTTGTCTCTGCTATACCTCAAAATGTAAAGGATTTGCTTCTCCAACAGAAGGATAAGAGATAAAAATATCTAGAGGTTTATGAATTTAATTTAAGTATTTGTTTTAAATTATAAATTCCTAATTATCTATTTATTTTCGTCATAAATCACTTTATTTGAATAGATTTTAATTTCGAAGTATAATATACTAGAATACGGGATGGTGGTTTTTATGTTAAGCTCTGGAGAAGATTTTGAATATATCTTATTTTATAAGTAGTAAATAAATTTATTATAATGGAATATTCAAAATTAATTTCTTTAGATGATTTATACTAACAATAAGATGATAACTTGTCATTTATATTTAATAATATCACTGTATATGCAAATAGTCATCCCAATATTCGCTCAAAATCTTTGCCTCGCATATAGCTTTAGTTCCATTTGCGTGTATTGATCCACAAACGGTACAGTAACTATTTTTGTGTCTCTCTTTAATATATGAACCACATTCTTGTTCTTCTGTTCGCCGCCATAAAACTACTCTTAAGTAATAATAAGAGAAACAGCCAAATTAATTTACTCATATTAAATTAGTTTTTATATTCTTTCAACAATATATACAAGCTTTACCTGCACATAGTGTTTTTGTACATAATTTATTAGCTATCAATCTAGTCTTGTTAGAGTAAACGTTCGATGACCGAATTATTGTGAAGGCTATTGTTGATGAAATCTTAAGAGATTGATATATTAAGTTTAATCTCAATTCTATATTATTGTCTACTAATTTTCATTTAATAACAATTAATATTGAACTACTATTGGCATAATTAGTAGGTTGAGCTCATTAAATGTCAACAACGAATAATTTTGTTCATAATTAAGCATTTTGCCATGTTGAATATCTTTTGTATATATCCAAACAGCATGCGCAAGTAGCGTAGCAATTCCAATGACTATTTGTGGCACCAATTTAAGCAGAAGCCTAACACATTTAACATTTTCAGCTATTTGAAAACGATGGCTTAGAGAGCTTTACAAATGATTATTTTAATTCGAATATTCACTTTGTTAAAATACCTATAATATAATTTAATGTAAACTTCTTGCTTTTCCTTATTCACCTTGAAAATAAAATAATAATCTTTATTTATTTTTTGTAATTTCTTACATTCAACACAATACAATGAACCAGAAAGAAAACGCTATATAAATATTTATTTTAATTAATATTTGTTACTATAAATGGAATTAAACGCTAATATTTTTAATAAATTGGATTTATTTAATACCTGAAGAAGAGCAGTGTGAAAAGTAGATGCCATTGAGTTTTGAGAGGATTTACTCTCATCGATTCTAACTGACAATTTAGATATGTCGAATAATTTATTCCTGGCAAAACATCTACCCAAAATTTGTAGATGGAGTAAAGTGCCATTAATGTCCACTAAAATTTTTTGATTTCGAGTGCTTAAACTATATTTAAAATAACTAAAATAACGAAAAGCCTCCTAAGTAATAACTCAAAATTCTCATTCTCATATTTTGTAAAATTGAATGTCGCATATAACCTTTCCATGCAAATTAATAAACCGTTTATGCATAAAAAAGCGCAAAAATTTGCTGGTAATGCATTAAATTGTGGACAAATTATATTCTGAAGTAATTAACTAATTATAAAATGGAAATTAATTATTGCCATTTCATCATTAGCTGTAATCATTAAAGCCTGGCTTAATGGAAGAATAATTCTTAGTGCTTGTAAACAATTGTTTATAAAAATGCAAATTAGAGCATTCTAAAATTATTATTTAACAGTATTTATATATCAATTAAAAATTATGACCAACCGATATTAAATTGCGTAGATTAAAATGGAAGACATCGAACCTCTGAAGTAAATGGATAACTATTAGTAAAGGAATAGATGATAGTATCGAGAAAATTATCTGAATCATATAGACAAGTACAAGAAGTGCTTTCATATTTTTAATTTAAATCTTATAATTAAAAATTTTTAATTAAACTAGATCACAATGAAATAAATTTTATTTAAAATGACACTGACTTAAGTACGATTTTTCTTCATCGGCGTTAAAGAAATTGGCGAATACGTGCCGAATATAACGCATATTATTATCAATAGGATTTGGTAACCTAGCAATGAAACGATATTTTTAATAATGGTTGTTAATTCTAGATTTTATCTTCATTTCCTTTAAATGCCTTTCTAGTTAAGGCAAAATTTAACAATATTAAAACATAATTGTGATAAAAGTCCATAAATACAATTTAATTTAGTAATAATCATTAATTATTTGAAATTATTTTAATATTTAATTAAAAAATATTTAAATTATAATTTTTTCATTAATCATTTCTATATTGTAATATTTCTTCTTAATATGCAAAAATCATTCGAATAAATTAAATATTTATGAGATTATTAAAGTTAAAAGATGAGCACTAGATTATTATATATTACCAAAGGTTAAAAGCCTCAACCTAAAACCTTTAAATACAAATTTTGATTATTTATTAAACAAAATTTCTCATACACAGAGTCATTTATTATATTAACACTTTAAGTTCATTGTTGTGGTGGATGTTGTTGTGGATTTGTTTATGGTTTTGGCCCTGGATTCTTCTATGGCAAAAAGTAATTATTAGCTCAAGTTGTTTGTTCTGATTAAAAAAATGAAATACGTTTGTATTCAATGTCATATTTAAAATGTGATAAATATTTATTGTCATTTATATTAATCGAACTTATATTTTACGTAAAATTAAGCTCATACTCATTTTAAAGCCTATAAAATTTTATGTCAAATTGATAAAATAAATTAGCTAATTGATATGTTTATGTATTTTAAGTCATCGTAAATCAATAAACAACAACATTAAATTAATTTCTTTATCGCAACTATCGTTTAGGTAGTATACTAATTTTTAAGGGTGCCCAATAAGTATTGATTGAACATTATCTTTTTCACATTCATTGATTTGTATAAATCAGTTACTTATAAAATTACTTAACTATAATTAAAACTTTGTTTAATTTGTTGATGATTATTGAAAAGGAATATGTTGAAGTTCGTTTATTATTTTTTGGTAAAGCACGTGAAATTATTGGATTAGAAATGTTAATGAAAACAATACCTAGAATTATCAAAATACATGAGCTCTACACAATCGTTTTTGAACAGGTTAATAATCATTAAATTGATTAATTTTGTTAATAAATAGTATCTTTTTTATTTAAATCCTATCTCTTAATCTAATTCAGACTTGTCCTCTTCTCTTACCAGTAAAGAATTCATGTATACTAGCAGTTGATCATGAATACTTCAACACGAATGAGAATGAGGAAATTATTTTGAATGAAAGCTCAGAAATAGCTATTGTCCCTCCTATATCTGGTGGATAAAAAAATTTAATTATACATACCTATATTATATTTAAATTTAAAATTAATACGAATAAAATTAAAAAATTGTATCCTGTTTGTTAGCAGTGAATAATTTACGAAAGACTAAACTATAATCATCTTAAAGGTTATACTTTTACATAGACTAAAAATCAAAAGAATTTTTCATTTTTTTGCCTTAGAGAATTCGCTAAATTATTACGCAATTTTATTATTAACTTATTATTCTACTTTCGTTTTATAATTATG
This sequence comes from Meloidogyne hapla, assembly GCA_000172435.1. Classification (NCBI taxonomy): domain Eukaryota; kingdom Metazoa; phylum Nematoda; class Chromadorea; order Rhabditida; family Meloidogynidae; genus Meloidogyne; species Meloidogyne hapla. The sequence continues at coordinate 4,521 of ABLG01002354.1, forward strand.
ATTTATTATAATATTTGTTTCTTTTTTTATACGATAATAATGAATAATTAATTAAATATTGCTCGATGATCTTATTTATTATAAACTTAATGTCGTGAACTTTCTGCAAATATTCGATATTTCATAAACTAAATATCGAATAACGAGATTATACTTCTTGTATTGCTCTAAATAGATTTTTAAATGTATTATGTCGTTGGAATTATTAAATTGTTGGTCTTAATAATTTAGCTTTCAGCAATTAATTTTTGTCTATCAAAAGTTAATTATGATGAAAAGTTAATTATGATGTAAGCAATTCCCCTGTGATTAACAATTTATAATTAACAATCTAAAAAACAACTGCCAATTTTTTTGATAAATGACATCGTAGTGTATAAAATAAGCGGAGCATGATTAAAACTTTATTATCTTTCACAAATAGTTTACATTGACTATATCATAACAAATTTATTCAGAAATATTTCAATGTTATTTGGTATAAATAAACTAGTACATATGTTATCTATGTCCCTAAAGCTCATATAATAACTTTTAATTATACTTTAATAAGGATAGAATTTTAAAATCTAAATTTTTACAAAATGCAAAAATCTTCCATTTGCTTTTTAATCTTGTTGGTCTTGTTTATCACTATTTCGGTTTCAATGGCAGAAGACGAGCCTAAGCATGCAATAAAACGCGACGCACTTAAATTGTAGTTCAATATTTTTTGTAATAGATAAAAATACAACTAATTAAATAGTTTAAAAGTTCTACAATCTTTTATTTTTTCTTTAAGATGGGTACGTTCGAAACGCTGCTGTTATGGATGTTTCGGTTGCGGATATCCCGGATTTGGCGGATTCGGGGGACTCGGGTTTGGATTAGGCATAGGCGCTGGCATTGGCTTGTTTGGTTGATGAATTTGCTGAATGAATAATTATGAAAATAGTTTTCTTTTCACTATATTTATTTAGGTTTATTTATTTGTGATTTCGATTTATTTTTATTTCTAAAAATTCTATTAGATTTTTAAAGAACAATAAAAAATGGAACGATAAAAAAACCAAATAAGTATTTGTCAAATTCTATTAAATTTGATCTGTTTTCTAATTTTCTAAAAATATTCCGAACGTCTATTTTATATCCGTGATAATTCAAGACGACAATATGCTTGTTCTTTTTACAGTGATTTTCGTTTAGAATGAGTACTTTCATATAATTTGACCTATTTTATGCTCATTTATCAATAAGTACATAAAAACTATAAATGTAATATTACTTAGATAATTAAAGAGGATTGACTGGCAAAAATTTTGATTATATAAATACAGCTTGAAAAGATATTCTTATTTCTAATCTTATGATATATCAGGAAGATTTAATAATAAATTGAATTCTTAAATAGTATTTCTCTCTTTTTATTAAATAAATTTCCTTCAGGTAATACTAATCCATATTAAGTACAAATGAAATATATTGAGTAGATGGATTGGATCATCATATTCTTTTTATCTGAAGGACTGCTTATTATTTCTCCTTTGTTTGCTTAATCTCCTAGAATACGCCAATATTTATTAAATTTTAATCCTTAATTTTTTATTAATCAATTTTTTCTATAATCAAATATTTCTATAATTAAAAGTATAAATGAAACTAATCAGTTGAACAAATTTATAAGAGAAACTATTTGTATTCAGCTGTTCTTTATTGCTGATTTCTTTCCAAAAATCCTGAGAATTAAATCTAATAAGTTTAAGCATTTAAATCTATTAAAATTTAAATTATTTTTAATAATAAATTTTTTTATTATACATATTATAAATATAATAATGAACATTATTTGTTTAACTGTCAACAAATTATTGTTATCAATACTTTTATTCATGCATTTAACCTTCATCTCTTTATTTCCAATCCCGACAGATGACCTTAAAATAAATCATTCATTTCGTTCTGCATTTGATAGTATAAGTTCAGCTGAAACAATAGTAAATAAATAAGCATATATTAAGTAATGCTATTTTATTATAAATTTTAGGCCCAAATCCAGGATGTAGTTGGTCCAGAATTTAAAGAGATACGACATTTATTAGACGAAATACGTATAGCATCACTCAAAAAGCATGGTTTATTTAATGATCAAGTGAGGAATAAATACAATATTATATTTTTATATTAGCATTAATGCTATAATTAAAAGATTATAAACCATGATTAAGGTAAAAGTTCATAAAACTTAAAGATTTTTACAAAGATCATACACTCTTTTTAACAGAAATCTAAAAAGAAACTTTTAGGATCCGACTAAGCGTATTGACCGCCAACTAATTCGAAATAAACTGACTTTCGATGATGGCACTGAAGCCTCGATTAATAGGCAAATTTCAGATGATTTATTCGAAAATGATATAATCTTGACACTTCCTCAGGCTGAGGACATCCTTAAAGAGATTAAGCAATGTATGTATTTTATATCTAGGGTAATATATTATCTTTTTAAATTATGTAACTCGAATGTACAATTACCGACATTTCAATATAATTATTTCAAAATATATTTTCTTAGCACCTAAACTACGGAGACGTGGTGGGAGGCAAGCTATCTCAAATATAAGGTCCTTCTGGGAAAATACAACTATTCCATACACATTCAATACGCAACAAACTAATGGTGCTTTTTCATTATTTGTTTAAAAAAATAAGTTTCTAAGATGAATGGAGAAAAAGCATAAAAAATGCTCATAAACATATTGAGTAAGTATATTTATATAATATTGAAGATAATCTTTTTTCTTAATAAAGTACCATACATAGGATTTTAATGATAAATATTTATAATTATCCATTTGATTAGAAGTCTTACTTGTTTTCGTTTTGTTCATTATGAGAATGAAAGAGAGGTAGTGAACAAGGACTATCTACAGTATTTCCGCGGAGGTGGATGTTGGTCTCAAATTGGACGTGTTGGTGGTCGTCAACCTATATCTATTGGTTATGGATGTGAATCTGTAGGAAATAAACTTATAAAGATAAAATTTAAACAAAGTTTTAAGCTAGGAATTGTTGCTCATGAAACATTGCATGCCCTTGGCTTATGGCATGAACAATCAAGAACAGATAGAGATAATCACATTCGCGTTAATTTTGATGCTGTTATGCCTGTCGGTTTCTTAAGTTGGCATTGAGACATTCTCTTTTTCTCCATTTAGGGAACAGAATCAAATTTCGAAAAGAGATCATCACAAACTGTTGATAATATGGAACAACCATATGATCTTGGCTCTACAATGCATTACGGATCTAAGGCGTTCAGTAATGATGCGAGAAGGCATAAATTTTGATAGATATTTTATTTATTATTTATTATAGCTATACAATCTTTACTCGTGATCGCTCCTTTCAACAGACTATAGGCCAACGTTTTGGACTATCTTTCAAAGATGCAAAAATGATTAATTTACGATATTGTTCAAGTTAACTTTGGAAAAATAGTAAACAATACATTATAGATTTTCAGAACTATGTCAGGTGCAACTGGATTGTGATAAGGGCGGATATACTGATCCTCAAAATTGTGATCAATGTCGCTGCCCAGATGTATAAAAAAAATTTGTGTCTTTTGTTCACTGTTCCCTACTAATCTTAAATACATCCTATTAAATGCTTACTATTAATGGCCTCTATCCATTTGGTAATTGTCTATTAATTAGTTACTATTTTAGGGCTTCACAGGACCATACTGTCAGGAATTGGAACAAAGCAGTAAGCTTAATACATATTGTAATCATGATATTTTAAGTAATTGAAATTGCGTAACTAGTTTAATCTCTTAAATACCCATTTAAAAACAGATTCAAATGTTTGCCAAGGCACAAGTGACTTGACTGCCGGTGAATGGGCTGGTGATATTTCTACCTCAAAACTCCAGCCAGGGATAAATTGTTTTTGGAGAATTCATGTGATTGACTAATTAAATAAATTATCGTTTATTATTTAGCCTCAATACTCAAATCAGAGCGTTCAAATAATATTCAATCGTCTAAATTTCCCTTGCAAGGAAGCTTGCATTAGTTATTTAGAAGTTAAATACAATGCCGATAAAATTGCTACCGGTATGTATAATTAGAAACTCTAGCCTCTGATAAAAGGAATAAAAGCTTTTGATTTTTACATCTTGATTTAATAAATTGTGTGGGAATAATAAGAAATTGTAGGTGCGAGACTTTGTTGTGATATGCCGGTAAATATAATTTCTGAGGTTGGAACAGAGGTTATCTTAATTCTACGGACAGATGAAAAGTTGAATTCGGAATATGATGGCTTTGCCTTATCATTTAAATCTGGTTATAAAAATTATTTCACATATACTAACAATAAAATTTAGTTGAGGGATATGTTACAAACACCACTACAAGTGTAACCAAGGTAATCTTTCCTTGTGAAAAGTAAAAAATTTGTTTAGCCTACACCCACTACTACAACAACTACCACTACAACGCCTGAACCGCAAGTGGCTTATAAAAAATTTCCTTCCTAAGATTAAAATTTAGCCTGATGGCTGGTCCTCTTGGGAAAACTGGACAGAATGTTCAGCTACATGTGGTGCTTGTGGACAAAGAAAGCGTATTAGACATTGCTTGTCTGGTGTTGGTAAATGTAAAGGATATGATTATGAAATAGAGCGTTGCGCATTTACACAATGTCCTTTACCTGTGGAGGTGTCTCGTTGCAATGGTCGTTTAGTGATGCCCTGCGAATTAATGGAAGAATTGGAATTTGGGACGGCATTAAACTATGCCTCACTCAGACCTCATAACGAAGGTTAAAGTTTCCCTAAATTATAAAATTTTCAACAAGATATTCGAAAGCCTTTTTAAGGATTCATACATTTAGAATCCTCGGATCCTAGTGGAATTTCTTCTTCAATGCTTGACTCGAACATTCTATTAGAAGGGAATGGTCAGAGCGTAATTCATAATCTTTTGTTGCCCAGATTGAAAAGGCATCAACGATATTCGCGCGGGAAGAAAGTTGAAAGGCAGCTTTGTGAAAAGTAGTGATGGATAATTTTAATAATAAATTTAAAATTTAATTTCAGACGGTTTACCTACCACTGCCCTACAACATTACTAACGATAAGGTAAATTAGATTAAGCAAATATGTAATTCTTCTAAATATAGTATGGACTTTCTTGTTGAACGAAACAAACGTGAAACTAGAAACAATACTCATAATGAGCCTATTAATGACTCTCGACATCCCTGCTGTGTCGGCTACAAACTAGAGAATAAAACTTGTGTAAAAGATACATGAATCTGAAGCTTATCTCTTAATTGTATTTGCTTAATAGTTATTATTACATTTATTATTATTAATATTTATTATTACACGAATACAATTAATTATAAATATTTTGAAAGTGAAAATTAATATACATATAATTGAATATTATAGACAGCCGTCGCTTTTCGTTGACCTAAATTTGTTGACCGCTGAAAAATATTACTTACCTATCATCATTAATATAAATTAAAAATATTATAAGTAATTCCGCAAATATTTTTAATAATAATGGAAAATATTAAAGGAAAATTTTAATAAATTTTTACTTTACAACAATGCTTAATGAACGCATTTTTATTTTGATTGGTAAGGATTTTGTTTTGTACTTATCGTTCTAAATTTCAGCAATTGCTATTGCATCTGTAATATCAGAACAACAGATTCCCCATAAAATCCCCCATTGTCCTGTCTATTCTCGTCCGGTTAGTTAAAATTAAATTTAATTAAAAATTAAGGATATTTGATTATTATTTCTTAAAGAGAATAATAATAAAAAGGATTAACTAAAATAAACTTAGTGGATTTTAGATGTTACGTCTCGACGGAGAGGTACGGAAATGTTTGCCACATCAACTGAACCTATGCTTAAACGCGCTAGAGGATTCTGCACTGGTTATTTTCTTAATTATACATAGTAATATCAGATAATGAATATATTATTTAAAAATGATTCGAAAAATTTGAATTCATATATTAAGATAGACACAAGTGGAATTTGTTGCTACCACAATCAAGTCAGCTTATTAACTATTTTAAATATGTATAACTAACTATTTTAAAGGTTGACTACTTTTGTTGTATGGATATACCGGCTAGATTATGCCCTTCATATAGAAATGTTACCGTTGTAATTCACAACAACTTCCCTCATAGTCAATTCCCCATACGTTCATTCCACTTTCGAAAGGGAGTTGAAAAGGAAATAGCTGCCAGCCGGAATTAATATAATATAAAATATAATGAAAATTTTTATTCTTGTTCAAAGTAAATAATATTAAAAATAGGTATAACTATCGAAAATGTTTAAATTAAATAAATTAATAAAAGATTCCAATATAAATCACTAGTAATGATGGAATAAATGCTTTAGATAAATAATTCACCGGTATCTTGTTAAATAAATTTTAAAAAACCATTTTATTGCCAGTAATAGTAAATAATCATCACAGTAAAGAGAATGAACGGGGCGCACAGGAATGTTGATATGAAGATGATACGAGGTGAAGGGGTCAAAAAAGATAATCCTCGGATATGCTTCTTGCATTTATTATCTTTCATAGATGCTTGATGGTGAACATTCGAAACTAAAAAATAATTTACAGTAAAATCTAATGAAAAAATATACTTTTCTCTAAGGAATGAAACTTTCTATCATCATTTTCTATTCTAGGATCTACATTTTTCTTTTTTATCCCGTTGAGAATAATATGCGGATTCTGAGGAGATTCCATATATAATTAAACTAAAATAATTAAATTAAGCATCATTACAAGTGCAAGAATAATTACTAATGTGGATTATTATTTTCATTAAGGATTGATGATTGAATATCTAATTAAAATTATGAAAAACGATTTTGATGATTAATCATCGATTGTCATACATAATCGTATAATATTTTTAAATTAAAATTTGTCATTTATTGGAATCTTTTTAGAGATTAGCAATGAGAATATGATTTGGTTCTATTATGTAATGTAATAATATAGGTGTTAGGGACAAATGTAAAGCGGTATACTGTACTGGGATGAGTTAGATATTGACGTTAATATAATAATGTAATTAATTTAAATCTCTCGTTAATTTTCGACTGATTTAAATGTTCGAATTTGTAAAGAATTAATAATAACCTTCCTATATGTCAACGTGTCAAATAATGACAGATACATCGATTTTTTGATTGAAATTTTATCTCCAACATGTTGCTAGTATATGTACATATTTAAACAAAATTAAGAGCATAAAAGAATGACAATGAACGTCATAATAATATGAACAAACAAAAGGAACATGGAAGTGAAATTATAGCCATAATGTATATTTAAGTATGTACATACATATATGTATATTTTAAATAAAAGTAGGCATGGAAACACTTTGTTAATACATATTTGTTCGGCAATTAACAAATGTCTTTAATTACTGTTTTATTAGATAAATATTAGGGGGAATGAAAAAGCTAGAATAAATACATACCTATATAAATTGAAAATATCGGTTTTTACAGAGTATCATATGAAACCGGTCTGGTCTGGAATCGCAGTTGTCTTAAAGTGCATTAATCGAAATCTGTTTACGCAACTATTTCTTAATCTTTTAGAGTGCGAGTGATTACATCAGCAAGATGACGACACCTTTATTAAGTCAAGTGATTTAATAATTTAGAATTAGAGAATTATTATTTACATTAAAAGATGCCGAATGGCCAAAAGTCTAAGTCACAAATAGGCAGACATTGACGGCAAAATCAAAGACGCGTCCATGCTCACACTTTATTTCCAAATTGCACTTTCGATTTCAAAATTCACTATCATTCAAGTTTTTTTCGCCTCTTTCTCTATAACTGATTTGTTTACTCTTTTATCACTATCTTTTCTCCCTCAACCGTGGCCTTCGATACTGACGCGCAAAACGCAGACTCATGTCTATTTCCCAATCACATCAAAGGCGAACGCGCCTATTTCCGTTTTCTATGTATTTATCAAAGGCCTGTCAACAACCAGCTAACCATTCTCCTAATTATTCATTCGCGTCCTCTAAAAGGATCCATTGTAATAATTTAAATTAATTTAAATTAAAATAAATAATTAACACTTAATTAATAATTATCTCGACAACCCCTTTTATTTTACCAATAAAATATAAAATTTCAGATCGATCCATAAAGCAAGAATGCATTTGGATTATCTTCTCTTAACCAATGCAATTTTGATTATTATATCCGTTACGAATGCCCGCGTAGGTCGAGTCAGATTCGAAAGCAAAATATCTATGTCCAAACGACCTAGCAACGGTAATGATACCAACTATTGGTATCCCCAGAAAACAATCCAGAAAAAAAATCCAACAAAACCCGCAACGAGAATGTCAAAATTCACACATAACATTAAACACAAGTCAACGCCAAATGGTTATGAATTCTCAATGCAACATGAACTGTATCATCCGAAACCACGCTCTAAGCCAAAAACAAAGGCCGCTCCTGTGCAAGAACCAGAACCATCTCCAGCAGCTCCTGCGCCAGAGCCAACACCTGATGACAATATTGAGGCATGGGACAAAAAGACTTTGATTGAGCATGTTATTGCTGCTTACAAGGATTCATGTAAAAGCTTTGATATTGTCGTTTTTTCACCAGAATCAAAGCATAAATTGGTCTCATCATTAAAGAAAATGCCCCTTGTTCTTAGTGACTACCCGTGGGTGATGAACGTCGAAATGTTTTGCACCTTAAATTTTTGGCGTGTTCATTCCTGCTTCAATATGCCCATAGAGGATGGTTTCAAAAAGGCACTAGTAACAAATGACATCGATTTCACTGATAATAGGTTAATGTAAATATAATAAATTTATTAATAGATATGTTGTTTAAGTGGAGCACATGGATCCGTTTGCTCATTGATAAGAAAGTTTGAATCTGATGAATTGAAAGAATCAAGGACTGTGTCTGACGATGGACTAAAGAATACTTTGGCAGATATTTTGCTCGATGAATTTCACAAAACCCGTCCATTGCCTCATCCAACTGAATGTTGGTTTTCAAACTATCATTTAATTCTGTTAATAATTTAAGCTTTCATTATACCATTTCCGCTGAAAGGAGCAAAGAATGCTTATTGGACTCTGGCAACTAAAATTGAGCAGTTCAAATCGCATCTGGCCAAACAGTCAGATGATTTCTGTACATCATTTCACTCAGATGAGCAATTATTCGATGATTTTAAGAAGTTTACAGCTGGTACCGAGAAGACTAAATTGGACGACGCTTTCCGCAATTTGATAAATGTGATGAGTGCCCTTCCATTGGAGAAAGCCAATGAAAAAGGTTAATAAAATACGTAAAATATATTAAATTCCTTGATATCAGAAGGGAGCGAAGAAAATTGCACTTATGATCTGTTTCTGTTCCGCGTTGAGCTAGAATTTTTCCTTGCTCTCGATATGGCAATTATTGACTGGCTATCTAAACATGGTAACCCTGATCACGAACATTTCTGCCCTGATTGGCGAAGACATTGTTTATACGAAAAAATTCGTCAACAAATCAGGGGAATAAAGAAAATAACTGAGGAATTAATCAAAAATTTGCACGGTTGGTTCGATGGCCGAACACATGGTCGCATCAATGAAGATTTTGAATATTTCGTAAAAAATTACGTTGCTGAACGCTTCCGCATAAAGATTCCTGCCCCACCAAAACCTGAGCCTATGAAGTTTAAAGTCAAATATGAACAGGGCGGATATAAAAACAAAGTCCTCTACGAGCATGATGGAAGAAATACAATGAGAATGTTGACAAAAGTCACTCATCCAAACCCAAAAATTGGGACAAAAATGTTTACTAACGAGATGTACATGCCAAAAGCAGCTTTTGCAAACCCTAAAAACTTTTCCTTCCATCATCAATTTGATGGTGTCCATAGAGATATGTCAGAAGTCGGGGATAACGATATGTACATGCCAAAATCGGCTTATGCAAACCCCAACAACTTTTCCTTCCACCATAAATTTGGAGCTCGTGGAGGTATATCAGAAGAGGGGGAGGAAGGAGCTGCACATGAGGATATTGGACAGGGAAATGATGAGCAGGAAATGTACGAGGATGTCAGTAATGGTATCTTTAATTATATTATTCGGGATCATTTTAGTCTTGTATTTAGAAGGAGACATGCACACACAAATGGAGATGAACCATGAATACGACCATCACCCATATGATGACATGCAAGACACTTCTATCGAAATGGGTCATGATGAAATAAATGATAAAAAAGGGAAGAAATGGAATGCTGTTAACTATCGTTGCCGCATTGGACCGCATCAAATGAACTACCAATTTGGCTATGACCCTGCTTGCGCGGCATAAAAGATTTTTTCTTAGACCATGATTTTTTAAATTCTTTCACTTATTCTTCTTGCATAACTTTATTAGAACCATAGCTTTACCTACTTTTCTAATCGACTTTACCACACCACATAAACCAATAATTTAGTGCCCATTAAACAACCACAATAAGGAATGTCTTTAAATTTTATTAATTATTCTACATTATTTTTTGAAATAAAATAGTAAATATTTTGAAATTGAAAGTGAGATTTAAAAGACATTCTTTAAAATATTTATTTTTTAATTAAAACCACATTTCTCCATGGAATTTGAATCAATACAAATATCGGGTCAACAAATAATGGAATTAGTGGAGAATGAACATCAATATAAGATGATTAAAGAATTATAAATAGTTTAATTATTTTAAAAATTTTCAGTAGATTTTATATTAATTTATATTTTCTTTTCCTTCAGATTTTCTTGTATATGATAATATTTTCGGTTAATAAAGACTATGTTTATTTATTTAAATATTCCCGAGAATTAATATTTTTGAATTATATGATTCTCACAATTGGATAATCAAAATCTAATAATTTAATCTCCAGTAGAGGGAGTATGTTCAGCTAACCATTAGTTTAACAGGTGCGCCGACATTTGCGGCGCTAACTTTTGCGCCGCGACACTTCCGGCGCGACATTTGCGGCGGCAACTTTTCCGGTTCTAACCTATGCGGCGCGACTTTTGCGGCGGACAACATTTGCGCCTCGACATTTGCGGCGCTGAATAAATTAAAAAATGATAGGTAATAACCAGCCACTACAGTCTTAGAACAGTAGATCATTGGGTTTTGTACTGATTACAACATCAAAAAGTGATTTACAACATCAAAGAACATTGTTAAAGTTATACATTAAATAATTAGGCCAAAACATTTAACGAAAACCACATGGCCCTAGGTTCTGAAGTGAATAGGCCCAGTAATTTACCGTTCTAAGACTGTAGTGGCTG
>ABLG01002352.1:0-14963 GCA_000172435.1 Meloidogyne hapla
TTATCAAAACATCTGCAAACTTTCAAGTTTAATAAAATGTTTTTACAATTTGTTTTACAAACTTAAGTTTTTTTGAAGAAATAACTAAGTTTTAGCAAAATTAATTGAAATGAATTAAACTTTAAGTTTACAAGTTTAAGTTTACAATTAAATTTTACCATAAATAATCAAAGTTTGTAAACTTAAGTCTTAAATATTACAAGGATGTATTATAGGGATGAATGGATTGTTTTATTTTTTTAATTATTATTTGATTTTTGGAAATACAAATTTAATAAAACATACAAAGAACGATCGTCAGTATAAATACAATTATAAGAACATTTCATATTTTTAGTATATTCTTGTAATTTTTTTGACATAGATTCACCAAACAATTTATTCCACATAAGAATAGTTGGAGGTGGCCATTTAACAGGAACACTCTGAATATATTTTTTACTTTTTTTATTTTTTAATAATTTTTTACCACTCTTTTAAGCCATCCAGGTGATTTATCATCAACATCTATTGATGAAAAAGTTATATGGTTAAATCCAAAAATATATATAAAATAAAGAGAGGTTGATAGAAAAATAATAAAGGAAAAAATAATTTTATTTCTAGAAATACTATTTTCTTTCATTTTTAAAAGAATTATTTAAAAAAATCTGAAAATTTTGAAAATTAAACTATTAATTAGCAAAATAGGCATATAAAAATTATGAAAAGTTGAAACTTAAAAACTTGTTTTCAACGTTTTTAAGAAAATGTTTTGAAACTTGTTTTAAACATTTTATTTAAACTTATTTTTAATATGGTTTTAAAGCATGTTTTTAAACAAGTTTTTAAGCTTGTGTTTTTAATTAGTTACTAAGCTTATAATTCAACTTGTTTTAAATTGTTTTTAAAAATGTTTTTAGTCATGTTTTGATTCACTAGAATTTAATATCTAAAAACATTTTTATTTTTAATAAAATAAATTAAATTAAGAATGCTAGCTAATGTTTGAGGTATCTTCCTTTTAATATCCAATAAATTTTTTAATTTAATGATTAATCAGATTATTTAATTTAATTATTTTACAAATAATCTCTATTAAATTACAAATAATTTAATAGAGAAAAATAATTTTTGTGAAATAGAAATTTAATAGAATATAAAATATATAGAAAATATAAGGATTTTATATTTAAATTAAAAAAGTAAAAATAAAATCAGAAAATGATTAAATAAAGAAATAAAACAAATAAAAATTCAAAGAATCAATTTTTTGTAAATATTAGATATAATGTAAAATAAACTAAAAATGATGCAGGTAAATTTTAAGTTCAAAAAAAATTTTTTTGTATAAAATTAAATTTAATTATTTAAAAAAATTAAAAATATATTATAATTTTGATCTAATTGGACACCTGTCAAATTAAATTCAAAAATTAAAAGATTCTAAATAATATTACGTAATATATATTTTTTATTAAAATTTAAAAAGTAAAACATTTTTAAATAAACGTTAAAACATGTATAAATCAAACAATGTTTTAAACACGTTTTGAAAATTATTAAAACAAGCTTTGAAAAATGCTTTTAAAACATGTTTAACATGTTTTGAAAATGTGCTTTAAAACATGTTCTGAAAAATGGTATAAAACTTGTTTTAATAATTGTTTTAAAACTAGTTTTAATAAATATTTTAAAACTTGTTTTGTAAAAATGTTTAAAACTTGATGGGGGAGTTTCAAATTTCATTAAATTGTTTTAGAAAGAAAGATGTTTCAAATGATAAAAATTAAATATAAGTCCCTGCATTTCGGGTAATATTCTTTTTTATTTTTAATCCATTATACGTAAAATACATATTATTAGATAATAGTTAGAAAAAAAAAATAAAAGAATAAAATAAAATTTAAAAAAAGTTTTAATATTTTCCAATCAATGTTTAACTATTTTTACAAGTTTTATAAACAGAAAAACGAGTGTTTTAAAAGCCAACAATTTAAATAAATTTGGAAAGTTAACAAAAATTATTTTGGTAAAAAAAATTATTGTGTATTCACGTGTAAGATAACAAAAAGCAAATATAAATTTTTACAAAAATATGTTTAAAAATAGTTTAAAAATGAAAGAATAAATATTCCCAAAATACAAAAAATTTATAAAAATTATAGATTACTTAAATCTATAAATTATTGAACCGTTAGGTACATATAAACAAAATAAAAAATAAAAAAAAAGAATAAAAAATATTAGAAATATTTTTTTGGGACTGATAAGTAAAAGTAAATATTTGTTTTTTTAGTTTATAGATTATTATAATGATTCATTCTAGTGTGGAAAAAGAATATTCTTTAAAAGCTAAAAAACAAAGTTTTACAATTTTACAAACCTGAATATGTTAAAAAAACAAGTTTTGTGTGATGTTTAAAAATTTTTATATTAAAACAAGTTTTACAAACTTCATTTAGTATGTTCCAAAAAAACTTGTTTTTAAAAACAAGTTTTGTAAACAAGTTCTAAAAACAAGTTTTGTATGATGTTTAAAACATGTTGTTAAGAAAAGTTTTAATCATTTATATTAAACTTAAAAATATTTATAAATCACACTTAAATCATTTTTAAAAAATAAAAATTTAAAAAAATTAAAAGAATGGGTAAAAGTGAATGATAAATATAGTCGATTATTGACTTAAAATTGACATTTATAGCTGGCATTGATTTTCTGTCTGACAAATGATTTTAAATATTTCAAAATAAATTTTTAAAATTTAGAAAATTTGGACGTTTATTTAAAAATTGAAATATGTTTTTATAAATGTTGTTGTAAAACAAGTTGGTTTAAAAATAAAGTTTTGAATGTTTTAATTAAGTTTTGTATGTTTGTGGTTGTATGTTTTTAAACTTAAAATATGCTTAAAAACAATTATTGAAACAAACATATAAAAACAATTATTATGAAATAATAATTCTAAAACTCATGTGAATAAAAGGATTAAATATGTTTATTGAATGCGCCTCTCAATTTTAAAATTAAAGAGTGAAATAAAACGTGGCCGAATAATGCTGTAAATAAACTTGAATAAATAATAAAATATGGTACAAAATTTAAAATTGAAAAAATTCTAAAAATAATTAATGAAATAAATTTAATTATAGCTTCTTGCAGCAAAAAATATTTTATTTAATATTAAATAATTGAATAAAAAATAAATTTTATTCAAAATTAATTAAAAATTTTTTATATTATTATTAATGAAATTTCCTTAAAAAATATTTATTTCTTCACATTCTTATATTTGCTCTAGCTTTATCTAAAATTTCCTTTTTAATTTTTGGATAAGTTGGGTAACGCTTTAATACTGCATGACAAACCTAAAAATGAGAAAAAATTAATAATTTAAAGTTTGTAAAATTCAAAACTTACTTCTATACATTCAATAAGTCTTCGACATTTAAAATAATTATAGGCAAGTTTGTAACCTAAAAGAGAAAAAAATTTACTCATAAAATATAAATTAAAGGTTTATAGTTTGTAAACTTAGCATAAAATTTAAAATTTGAATAAATATAATTATTAGCATATGCCCTACACTTGCAAAATTAAAGTTTGAAAGTTTGTAAACTTAATAATTACAAAATAAGTTGTTAAGATTGCGAACTTATTTGTTATTAAGAAAATTTAAAACTTTGCAAAAATAAAGTTTTAAATTTAATTATTACAAACTAATTTGTAAACTTATTTTTTAAAAATTTTCATTACAATTATTTACCTATTCCAGGATTTCTTCTTTTACAAACATTCCAAGCAGCTTCATAATTTGCTGCTGCATCAAAATATTTTTGTTCTTTTTCACAAATAAATCCCATATATTCATAAGCTTTAGAACAACTTGCATTGTGTTGTAAAACTGTTCTTAAAACATTACTAGCTTGTTCATTCTTTCCTTGATTTATATAAATGTCAATTAGTAGAAGCCAGCCTTTAAATTTTTGAAAAATTTTTTTTAATTTTTTAATTTTAATTGAAACTTTTAATACTTTTTAAGTTTGTAAACTTATTTATTATTCAGAAAATTAAAAACTGAAAATTAAAATTCTAAACTTAAGTTTACAAACTTAGTTTGGTTAAGTTTTAAGCCTTAATGCCTCATAAACTTAGAAACTTTGCAAAATTAAAGCTTTTAAACTTAAGATTAGAAACTTATTAAGTTTGCAAACTTAATTTTAAACTAAAAAATTTTTACATTGTTGCAAATAATCAGCCTCTTCTAAACTCCAAGCATGTAATAGTACTCTTTTTAATTGTAATTTAGCTTTTTGTGTTTGCTTCATCATTAGCATTGCTCTAGCTGATCCCAGTATAGCACCTGCACTAACATTTGCTTCACTTTCCTTTATTTTTTTGAATTATTTTTAAAATTATTTTTTAAATTCACCTGTGTTCCATCAGTTTTAGACATTTCCAAAAAATTATTTAAAGCTCTCTGTACATTTGATCTGTTCGGACTAGCCAAAAGAATAAAATTCTCAATCAGTTTATATCTTCTATCCAACATAGATTTATGTCTAAGTTCATGAAAAAAACGGTCAGCAGCTCTGTAAGACTCATTTGCTTCATTTGCCTCTTCTACAGTCAGTTGATGTTCACTGTTCTCTACTCCCATAATTTCATTATCTGGATTTAAACAAATTTCGATCATATTGTACAAAGCTCTCTCTCCCCATTCCAAATCACGACGGGCACGGTTAAATGCTTGAAGGGCTGAATTTGGTTCTCCTGTGTACCTAGAGAATTTTAGGAATTTTTAGGAATTTTTTGGTGATTTTTAGAAGCTAACCATTCAATAAGGCCTTTACAAAAATTAAATCCAGCATCTATAGTAGCTCTAGGATTACTTTCCAATGCATTTCTCAACATTTTTTCACCCATCTCAAGGTTCCCACGACGCCAACATAATTCAATATAACGGGCTAGGGCATGATAATGACCTGGAAAAATTTTTTGAAAATTCTTTGAAAATTTTTAAAAATCTGTTGAAAAATTTTTGAAAACTTAAAAAAATTTTTTAAGATTTTATTTAATCCTCTCTCACTTGGATTTCTCTCCAACAACTGCGCAAAGTGTTTCATAGCCTCTTCTCCCTCATTTTTCTGGTACATCAAATCAGCCAATAACTATACAAAAAATATATTTATTTTTAAGTTTTATTTAAAATTTAATTTATTTAAATTACAATTGCAATTTGTTGTAAATTTATTTTATTCCAGTGAGAAACTTTAAGTTGCATTTTTGTATGTATTTTTGTAGTAAGTATAGAAGGAAATTAATTAATTTTAATTAATTTATTATTTTCTTAAAAATTGAAAAATAAAAAATATGTGGATATATAATGTATAACAGGTCTAGGGAGTTATCTTGAGGTTACTGTAAGATCGCTTTTTCTGAACTAAAACAAAAGAACAGCCAGAAACTTGGATTATAGAGTACAACGACTGTCCAGATTTAGAGATATTATATCTTTTTTATTAAAAAATATTTTAGAAATTAAATTGGGGGGCTAGCAACAAATCTATTTGGTTTAACAAAATATGTAAAAATTATTTTATTAGAATTTTTGTAAGGTTTGGGCGTTTTGAGCCCTAAAAGCATCTTCTTCAAAATATCTTTTATGGTTTCTTTCTGCTAAATTTTCATTTGTTTAAAAAGAGAGTGAGAATTAATTAGTAAATTGAGGAAAAGAAGATATAGAACTCGTCATTTTAAAAATCCGAGGGATTAATTTGACGAGTGAAGAATAAAAAGAGAAAATACAAAGTAGAGGCATATTAAGCCCCATAACTAAAGAACAGATAAATATGTTTAAAAATAAATTGATATCATTCGATAGAGAATTAAATTCTCTATAAAATAGGATGAAAAACAAAATTTTAGAAAAAATAAAAAAAGTAGAGGGCTAAAAACAGAACATTATTACAGTAAAAATGGTAGTTTTCACTTGGTTTTTTGGTCATAATTTATTTTAAATTCAATATAAAATTATAATTTTAATTTTATTTTGTAGAGAATTCAATTCTCTAGCGAATAAAGGTAAAAATAAAATTTTAGTATAATTGATAAAAAAAAATAAGTTGGAAAAACTAAACGTTTTTAAGTAAAGATGCTATGCGTTAGTTGGTTTTTCGACCATAATTTATTTGAAATTTAACATAAAATTATCATTTTACTCTTATTTTGTAGAGAATTCAATTCTCTTTCGAATGATAAAAAAATCTTTAAAAAAAGTTTATTATAAAGAAAGTTGTATGGCTGGGAATTAGCTGATGTCAATGTGAGAACGTAACATGAGCAAATACTAAGAAAAATCTTTAAAAATATTTTAAGAAGATAGAGGAAGCTAATAAGAAGTTAAAATAGGATATACTTAATATCGTCACATTTTTTCTGTCAGAAAATAAAAAACCAAGAAATATAAATTTATTTTTAGATTTTCTTAAAAAGTCTATTTAATCCATATTTGCGCACATTTTGAGCTTCTTTATTTAAAGAATTTTTTATTTAAGTAAAAATTCTTTGTAATAATATTTTTATATGCTCTGTGGAATGTGTTTGAAAATAGAATGATGATTAAAAATTTTTTGAAAAATATTTTTTTGGAAAAAAATATTTTAGAAGCCTTATTATTACTGTTTTTAAATGAAAGAGGAAATGAGTAAAGGAAGCAAGAAAAAAAATAAAAAAATAAAAAAAAAAGATTTTTTTATTATTTTTCAATAGAAAATTAAATTCTCTATTGAAAAATATTAATAATTTTATTTATATAAAATTATCCATTTTTTGTCTTGTATAAAATAAAAAATAGGTATGCGTAAGCAATTTTTCTGAGTACACTCTGTTCCATAA
This sequence comes from Meloidogyne hapla, assembly GCA_000172435.1. NCBI lineage: Eukaryota > Metazoa > Nematoda > Chromadorea > Rhabditida > Meloidogynidae > Meloidogyne > Meloidogyne hapla. The sequence goes on from ABLG01002352.1 coordinate 6,878, forward strand.
TTATAAGGAACAGAGTGCCTAAAGCGCTGCTACCTGAACTTATATTGGGGGTCTCGGAATATAGGCATTTGCAACTCTGAGTATAAATTTTTTAGAAAAATGTAACCTAATGCATTTTGTAGCAAATTTAAAGGGCTTTCTGCCCACATCTAAAAAATTTTTTTTTAGATCTCGGCTATAAAGTTTGGTGGAATAATTGTTTTTCCAGTAATCATTTTTATATTGATCCATAAGCTCACCAGAATTTTCTCAGATTTTTCTCATTCGTCTTACTGTAATTTTCAGGGGTGGCCTTATAATTATGGAACACCTAATATTTGGTTTTTTCTCAATAAAATTTTTTAAAATAATTTCTCAAAGCTGATTTTTACAAGGTAAATTGTTATCATAGAGATACATGTAATTTTAAAATTTCATAAAAATCCCTTGGGTTTTCGACGAGTTATGACGAAAAAATGGGGTGGCCTTATAATTATGGAACAGAGGGTATATTAGAATTAAAAAATATTTTTTTTCCATTTTTAGAATTTTTAATAAACCACTCCTATAATAAAAAAATATTTTTACGAAAAATAATGTTTTTTTAAAATTATAGAATTAAATTAAATTAATTTTGTTAAAAAATAGCTTTTTTAATAAATTAATTTAATGAAATATTTTTCCAAAAATATTTTAGGTAATTAAATAAAAATTAGAAAAAAATTCAAAAATTAAAAATATTATTTAAGCAAAAATAAAATATCAAAGAAAATAAGAAATGAAAAAAAATAATTATAGAAAAAAAAATATTAATCCTTTAATTTAAAATAATACTTTATTAATATATATTGCAAATTTTAATATCTTAAAATTAATTTTTTAAAATTATTAGTGGAATAATTTATTAAAGCAAAGAAAAGGCTTAAAAGGTTGTGAGAAAATATTTTTTTAAACATCATTTCCGTTAAAAAAAATTTCAAAAATTTCAAAAAAAAAATAGAAAAAAATTTCAAAAAATTTCAAAAAATTTTTTGAAATTTTTTGAAATTTTTTGAAATTTTTTTATGAATTTTTTTTGAATTTTTTTTTAAATTTTTTGAAATTTTTTTGAAATTAAAAAAAAATTAATATTAATTTACCAAAGTCGCATCATTATTGTTTGGATCAAAATTTAAAACTTGTTGACATTGTTGATCACAAAAATGTAATTTGCCTAGAGAGGCGTAAATACCAGCTAGTGATAAATGACTCTTAAAATTTTTTTAAAAATTTTTTAAAATTTTTAAAAATTTTTAAATAAAATAAAGTCACTTTAGTGTCTCTTTCATTATGCCCTATCGCCTCTTTGAATAATTCTATAGCTTTATTCCAATCTCGACTATTTGCGTATAATTCAGCTAGTTGTTGGCATATTCTTGAAAAATCATAAAAATATTAAAAGTAATGAATTACTGTATTTTCTAGAATAATTGCCCTGGGTAATTATTCTTTCAATAATTACCTCTCATCAGACAGACATTGAGAGAGAGAAGAGAGAGAGGGTAATTATTTAAGAAAATACGGTATTATTAGAAATTTTTTGTAGTTGGGTCAATTTAAAAAACTACCGTATTTTCTCGAATAATTACGCTTGATAATTATTTTTTCAACCTCTCGCTGGAGAGTGTAATTATTAGGGAGGGGGTAATTATTTGAGTTAATTTAAGAAAGGGTAAATACCAGGGATGGGCTCTTCCGTATTTTAAAAAGCGGAAGACGGAAGGCGGAAGAAAGCGAACAAAATAAAAGTGAGGGGGTAATAATTGTTTCAATAATTACCCCCTCTCTGGAGGGGGTAATTATTACAGAGGGGGCAATTAATAGAGGGAGGGTAATTAATAGAAAAATACGGTAGATTAAAAAACTATAGATAATCACTGAAATTGTTTAACAATGAAAATTATCGAAAATACAGTAACTAATACACTAATAATTTATTTAAATATTTTGTTAATAAGTTTGGGAGGTTGTTACTATTTTATAATTAAAAAAACAAACAGAGCTGCCAATTTCTTCTCTTCCCCAATATTCAATCCTTCTCTTCCGTTTGTCCCTTTTCCAACAATTCTTAATTGTAGTTGACGAGCTTTTAGTAAATCTCGACAAGCCTGATCCCATTCACTCGTTTCCATATGAAGACGGGAAATAAGCATCCAATAAGAAACGTGTTCGCGAATTGTTTGGATATCTTAGAAAATATTTTGGGACTTATAGAGAGAGATGATAGAGATCGGACAGGGTTTGGCCCAGAATTCGAGGTTTTCTCTGTCACGGTTATTCTCAGGATCTTCTGGGTCCGGCAAATCGTCTGGGTTATCTCTGGGTTAAACCAGACTTTGAAGCCAAGGACTTTTTAACTTAACCCAGAGATCTTGCCCAGGAATTACTTCCGAATCACTGTTTTAGAAATTTTCAACAACCATTTGGATCAGTCTCAGCATCCAACACTTCCTTTAATACACGTTTGCATTTATCAAAATTCCCCATTTGAAAAAGCTGCTCAGCAAAACGAATTCTCAAAATCTTTTGTCTTCCACTACTTTTCATTGCTGTCTCATAAAAAGTAATAGCCTTTAAATAAAATTTTTTTCCAGATTTTCCGAGGTATTAATGACCTTATTATAAAGGTGACACTTTACATACGCATTTCCTATTTTCTCCGCTAATTGATAATCTTTTGGCGCTCTGCGCATTGCTGTCTCATAAGCGTCAATAGCAAGTTCAGGTTCTTGAATGGAAATATAGGCATCTCCTAGAGAATTTTTTAAAGTTTCCAAGCTTTTTTGTGATCCTTTTAAAGAGCCCTACCAACTAATTCATAAATCTGTGGACTCGTATCTTTCTCCAATAAATCTCTGTAACACAGAGCAAATCGGTGCTTATCGTGTTTTTCTTCCAAATAAATCTGTGCCATTTTTATACGTGCAGCTCGATAATTTGGCTGATCTGGCTTAACTGCTTGCAACACCTTTATAGCCCCATCCACGTTTCCTCTTTGTAATCTAAGTTGGGCATTCATTAATACAAGTTGTTGTTCTTCCAAAGGTTTGCCTCGGTAACGCTCAGCTGCTTCTACCATACAAACATCTGCTTCTTCCTTAAATTTTTTTTTGTTTCTTAATAATTTTATTAATGAATCTTGGTCTCTAGAGTTACACCGAGACCTAGATCTTTAGAAAAGACTGAGAATTGGAAGTGGGAAATGGTCGAGATTCTCGGTATCGTGTAACTCTAATGGATACTAACGATTCTGTTAGCAGTTTGTAGTGAATCTATTAATTCTAGTGTAATAGCAATCCTTTCGGCTTCAGCTAATTCAAGTTCCGATTCTTCTTAAATTGATAGAATTAATGATAAAATCAAAAATTCTCTCAAAAAACAAACTTTTGGCAAACAAATCAAGCGCATTTCTTAATTGTTCTATAGACTGATCCACTCGATTTGCTCGTTTCTCCAGTCTAGCTTTAGTTAAGAAGTAGAGAGGATGTTCGCGCACACGAAAGTTGAAACCCAGACCTATATCTAATAATTTGTCAGCTTCGTCCAATTCATTTTTCTGCACAAGAATCTGAAATTGGGTGATTAGATTTTTGTGATTCCATTGTAAAGGTTCATGTTGAGGAGTTATTAAGGACAAAATTAATTAAAATAGAGGATGAGACAGACTATAACGACACTCCTTTGGCCTTTCCAAAAGTTTTCTCATAAGATTTACGAAAAACACCGGTTATAGCGCACCTACCGTATATTTTCTATAATGACGTTATAACCGGAGTCAAAGTTTATTTTTGATACTTCGACTAAGAAATCCAAGATTTCAATAAATACCTGTGCCAAAAGTAAATAGGCCTCAGCATTATCACTACTCTTATTAACACATCCCCGTAATAACTGTTCAGCAACATTCATTTCATTAGCTCCCAACTTTGTTTTTGCTAACAAAAATGTTGGTTTAATTAAGCCTTTAAAGAAATAATTTTTCTAAATTTTGAATAAATTTTTTGTCTGCCTGGACAGTTTTGATGAACAATACTTAATATTCTGTCAGCTACTCGGATAGCTGGAATTCCTACAGAATCGGTTAATTTCAATATTAATTCGGCTATTTCCACTAAGAATGATGGATTTAAAGTAGTCAAGTTGTCTTCTGAGAAGATTGTATACTGTAAAAGGAGAACAATTAAAGTACATAGAAGGCTTATTCTATGCCGATTTAATGCCAAAAATTCAAAATTTAAATGAAACCATAGGAAAATCCCGAGATGCACTTAATGGGGGAGACTCAAGTTCGATGCCTGACGGCACTCCATCCACATATAAGTGGTAAAAAGCCTTGTTTGTATAATTCCAAAAGTCAAATTTTTTATTAAATTACTTGATTATAAGCAAAATGAACATCTATTGCAATATTCAAATGTGAAAAGACTTGATCATCCGGTTTATTTTCTCTTTTGGCCAATAATGCAAGTAGAAAGTGGAATTGCTTAAAATTAATATTTTTAGCTTAGAATCGTTAAAAAAATTTTTTTTCAAATTTTAACTGATTGTTCTTTAACGTCAGCATGTGTTTCTTGCAAAAACTCCAATTGCTTATTTATTTCTTTTAATTGTTTTTCATTTTGTTGTTCAGCTAATTGACACCGTATCATAGCTAGAACTGCCCTTTCCCCATGTTGATTATCTTCATTATTTGTATTTGATTGTTTTTCATTTTCTATATTACTGCCTGATTCAACAGCTTTTAGAGCTAATTGAGCAGCTTGACGTAAATCACCTTCAGACAGTAAAAGACTACTTTTGAGGAGAAGTGCTTGACTGTTTTGACGGATTCCGAGTGCGGCATCAACCATTCTTCTTTATGGGAATTAAAAAAGTTTCCTTTAGGGGAATCCCCCGTTAAATCCACACCCCAAGGGACTGGCTGATAGATGGGGTATAACCATTTTGAGGGTATATCCAGATGGGGCTATAACGGGAGAAATCCTTTCCCCAACAAATTCTCCCCACATTAAAATTTACTTTGCCTGTACAGCAATGTTTTTCCTATCCAAAGCAATAGAAGCTAATAAACTTCCAAAACGAAGAAACTGGCGTTGGTTGCTTGCTTCAGTTAAAAGCATAGCGTCAACAAACTCGGCAAGTATTTGATCTCCCTGTGGATCGCCTAGGATTAGAGAGGAGTAAACAAAATCGAGGAGAAGTGTTGGCAGACAATCACTCTGAAATTAAAGAAAAAATTTTTTCTAGCCCCTTCTAAGATAGTCCTCCACCTTCCAAGATAGTCCTCCCCCTTCCAAGATAGTCCTCCCCTTTCTAAGATAGTCCTCCACCTTCCAAGATAGTCCTCCCCTTTCTAAGATCCACCTTCCAAGATAGTCCTCCCCTTTCTAAGATCCACCTTCCAAGATAGTCCTCCCCTTATGAGATAGTCCAACTTCAGAGGATGATTTAAGAATATACGGTACCTGAATAAGAGCTGCCTTCTGGCAAATCTCTGCCAAAGTTTCCCAATGTCTATTCATCGCTGATGCTTTAGCTAGCTCAACATAGGCTGGCAAAACTGATGAATTTGAATTTAATAAAGCATTTAGTGTAGATTCCATATCAATTATATTTTGTCTTTTAATTTTTAAAATAATTTTTTTCATCTTGTTTCTCAAAAAACCTAATTTTAAAAAGATTAGCTTTCCCTAGAAATGCCTCAACATTTTTGTCTAGAGCAATGGCACGATCAAAGCTTTCCAAAGTTGATTGAGAGACTTTTCCTGATAATAATTCTAACCAGCCGCGTAGTGAGAGGAACTGTAAAATGGTTGGATATATAGTTAACTCCCTCTATAGTAGACAACTGCTCCTAGAAACCGAGGGAACTGTCAACTATAGAGAGCGTTCATTATAAAGAGAGTTGACTATAAAGGAAGTCCATAGTAAAGGGAGTGAGTTGAAAATAGAGTTGACTATAGAGGGAGTTCATTATACGAAGGATATATTTTTATTAATTTTTTAACCGAGGAATTCGATTGAGAAGACAATTTATCCAAAAGGGGACGTGCTCGTTCAAATTGACCATCTAATACTAAAAGTGTTGCAGCAGTAAAAGCACCCCGTTCAGGGATTTGTTGAGACCATAAATTTTGGATTTGTCTGTCCAATTCTCTTAATGCCTCGCGATCTTTAAATTTATTTTTTAATTTTTTTCTAGTAACGGGTACATCGTCACTCCTGTTATAAGTGCAAAATAGGGTCATTCTCTTTGGAGTAACCTCTGCCAAAAAATTTTTTAAATTTACAAACCAATTTTCTTCTCACTACAGTGAGCAATCCTAAGAGCATGTAATGTTGCCAGTTTATAATCTGACAAGCTTTCATCCCTTAATACAATGTTTAACAAACGCATAGCCTCTGAAGGACGTCCTGAAAAATTTATTTTTTTGTTATGTTATTGTTAAGTGACCCAAAAAGGATTTTATTTAATTAGGAGGTCTTGAATTGCACATCCTTGATCAAAAAATATTTTTGGTCAGAAAACAGGCTTGGTAATCAAAAATGACAAAAAAGGCTCACTTTGGTCAAATCACAATTTAATTATTTAATTTACCCAGTCTAACAATACAAAAAGCTCTTAAAATCTTCCAATGGCATTCACCCTCTCTACCAACATCTCTATCTCCTAATTCATCCATTTTTCGTAGAGCTGTGCCAAAGTAATCCTCACGGATCCAATAATGGATTTGTGCTAATGATGCATTTGCCTCACTCATTTTTTTAATTTTTAAGAGAATTTTATTTAAAAATATTCGATTTTAGTTAAGAAAAGTTTAATAAATTTAACAAATAAATAATTTTCTTTTTTTTTCACTTTGGTTACTATGGTAATACTTTCATTTATTTATTTTTTTTTATTTTAAATTAATAATAATTTAAAATGAATGGAAAATAAGGAAAGAATAGAAAAAATTGAAAGTTCTCGACATGAAAAAAATTATTTGTTACAAAATTTTTGTTTACAGATTGATGAATGTCTTGAAAATTTCAAACATCTATAAATCAGAAAATTGATTGTGAAATTTCCTAATTTATTGTATAATGAATGTCTTAGCTACAATATACCAAATTTAAATTTTCAATAATTTTAAGCTTTATAATTTTAAAGTCAACAGACTCTAAGGGTCATTTCTCAAAAAATGGACGTCAGATCACCTTATAAATTTTGGATATTGGAGATAAGATGTAAACACATCTTTAAACAAAAAATCAGAAAAATTTAATTTAGAAAATCGTTTTTATAGGGGTCGGAATTTTCAATAATTTTAAGCTTTATAATATTTAAAGTCAACATACTCTAAGGGTCATTTCTCAAAAAATGGACGTCAGATCACCTTATAAATTTTGGATATTGGAGATAAGATGTAAACACATCTTTAAACAAAAAATCAGAAAAATTTAATTTAGAAAATCGTTTTTATAGGGGTCGGAATTTTCAATAATTTTAAGCTTTATAATTTTAAAGTCAACAGACTCTAAGGGTCATTTCTCAAAAAATGGACGTCAGATCACCTTATAAATTTTGGATATTGGAGATAAGATGTAAACACATCTTTAAACAAAAAATCAGAAAAATTTAATTTAGAAAATCGTTTTTATAGGGGTCGGAATTTTCAATAATTTTAAGCTTTATAATTTTAAAGTCAACAGACTCTAAGGGTCATTTCTCAAAAAATGGACGTCAGATCACCTTATAAATTTTGGATATTGGAGATAAGATGTAAACACATCTTTAAACAAAAAATCAGAAAAATTTAATTTAGAAAATCGTTTTTATAGGGGTCGGAATTTTCAATAATTTTAAGCTTTATAATTTTAAAGTCAACAGACTCTAAGGGTCATTTCTCAAAAAATGGACGTCAGATCACCTTATAAATTTTGGATATTGGAGATAAGATGTAAACACATCTTTAAACAAAAAATCAGAAAAATTTAATTTAGAAAATCGTTTTTATAGGGGTCGGAATTTTCAATAATTTTAAGCTTTATAATTTTAAAGTCAACAGACTCTAAGGTCATTATC
>ABLG01002351.1:0-16027 GCA_000172435.1 Meloidogyne hapla
AAGTATTTTATAAAGAAATTTTTTGACAATTTTATAAAAAATCATTTTTTGATTAATTTTAATTAATAAAATCATAATTAAATTTGCTTCAATTTTACTAAACAATTAAAAGTTTTTTTAGAAAATAAATTTGAATTATGTTTAATTTGTTTGTTTGAATTAGGAAAGATTAGATAAATATTAATAAATAAAAATTAATTTTCTTTTTTTAATTTATTTAATTCATCCATTTTCTTTTCTAACCAATTTTCAACATTTTTAATATCTTTTACATCAACTGTATAGTTTTTACTTTCTTCTATTGAAACATTAATAATTTCAATTTCAATTTTATTTTTAATAAATTCTTTAATTAATTCATTTCCATATTTTATTAAAAATTCTTTAATTTTTTTATTTTTAAAATTAATTCCAAAAATATTTAAATCATCAAAAATTTGATCAAAACATTCCAAATAATTAATTAATCCTTTTAATTTATTTTCATAATTTTCATTATAATAATTAAATTTTTTAGCTAAAGGTTTATAAATTTCTAAAATTCCTCTTAATTGAAATGTTGTTATTAAATATATTTTTAATTCATTAAAAGAATCTAATTTTAAATTATTTAATATTTTTTCTAAAAATTCTTCTCCTTTTTCCTTCAAAATTTCAAACCAAGTCTTTCCATCATTTTCTAAAATTTTATTTCTATTTATTTTTTCATTATATTTAAAAATATAATTATAAAAATTTAAAATATTTTTATTTTCTTTATTTTTAATAATTGCTGTTATAACATTATAATTATATTTTATACTAATATATTTATGTATTAGTGATATAAGATAAACAATTTTGTAAAAGAACCAAAATGCCTCTTTTACACCAAATTGAAGAGTAAACTTTTCTGAAAATTTTTAACTAAATAAATTAACAAAAATAAAAGATTTGAGACTTTAAAAAGGAGAAAATGGAACATGAAAATTTTAAAACCGAACGAATCTTTCTGACTCGGAAAATTAACTTTATTGAGTAAATCTAAATATATTTTTAATAACCTTGTTTTTCAATATTTTCATAACTTTTTTTAATTTCTTCAGTTAAATTTTTTAATTCTTTTTTCCCAAAATTTGTTTTATCTACAATTAATTCCATTTTTCTTATTTTTAAATTAAATTCTTGCCAATAATTTTCTAAATTTATTTTTTTATAAAAATCTATTTTTTCTTTAATATTTTCTATTTTTTCTTTAATTAAAATTCTTTTATTTTCTGAATTAATTTTATAAATTGGTGGAATATCTAATTTTGTTAATTTTAAAGTTTTTGGTAAAATTGATATTTTATATTTTTCTTCTTCATTTTCAACTTTAATAACTTGAACTTCATTTGTAAAAATTTTTCTTTTAATAATCTTTAATAGAATATTATTTTAAAAAAGAAAATATTTTTATATTTACCTGATTTTTAGCTTTAGGAGGAATAATATCTTTTAAAATAAAATATTTTGGTATTTCTATAAAAATTTCAGCAAAATCAATTGATAAATTTTTATAAACAATATTTGTTCTTAAATCTATAATATTTAATCTAATTAATTTTATATCTTTAAATATAAAATAATTATTATTTTTTGTTTTTTCTCCTTCAATTTTATTAATTTCATTATTTTTTAATTCTTTTAATTTATACCATAAATTACATTTAAAATTTTGATTTTCCATTTTATAATTTAATAAATAATTAAATTGACGAGATTTTTGGTAGTCTTCGTTGATTTTTAATTCAACATTAACTGACCAACAATTAAAAGTTTTAAATAAAAATAAAATAAATATTTGTAAAATAATAAAATAATTAATTAACATTCTATAAATAAGAAAAATATTAAAATTAATTTTAAATAAAAAGTCTTTTTTTTTACTAAAAACACAAAACAGAATTATGACAGGTCAATTATGACAACTTTCGAAACATTTCCCAATTATGCCCTTATTAAAAAATAAAATACGACTGTATATTGAATATTAAAATTGCCTTTCCCGACTAATTCGGTTAATTAAAAGGAAAATAATCAATTGCCACATAATTTAGATGCACTTTTATTTTAAATTTATAAAGATGTATTTTTTAATAAAAAATAATTTTATTATTTTATAAATTAAAAAAAATTGAAAATAAAAGAGATTTTTTATTAAATTCAAAAGTTTTCCTTAAGTCAAGATTTTATGCTTTTTTGAAGATTTTAAATTTAAAGTTTAGAAAAAAGTCTGAAAAAACCAATAACATCAACTATAATCAAAAACACATTTCTTCTTTTAATTTAATTTTACTGGATATAATAAATTATTTAAATTATAAATTATTTATAATTTACTACATTTTTAAAAAAATAAATATTTTTATTTTTTTATTTGTCCGGTTAGTTTTTGGTTGCTAATGTTCATTCCAGCCATTATTCGTTTGTTAGTGTTTATGTAGCGAGATAATCGCCCTATATTTTCGATTAGAATAAATAAAAGTTTCTTATTCACTAACTACAAAAAAACCTTTAAATTTAAAATATATTTTTCAAAATAATTTTTTTGTAATGAGAGGATATGCATCAACAAAAATAAAATAAAAATTCTTGAAATTCGATTTTTCCTTAAAAATAATTCATCCTTAGATATTTACTCAAGCCTTTACTAAATTGTTTTAAAATAAAATTATCTAAAATTCCAAAGAAAGTTGAAAATATTTAAAAAATATTTTATTTTTATTTTTTTTTATTTTTTAGTATTGATTTTTTCACTTGTTAATCGGTTTAACAAAAAATATTTCTATCACATAAACTATTGAAATTTTCAATGGAATTTCTTGAAAAAATTTTATGATAAGGAAAATACTTGTTTTGCATTTTTATAAAAATAGAATAGGTATATTTAAATAATTAAATAAAATTATTTTTATTTATTTACTATAAATATATCACGTCATTGATTTATTTTTAATAAATTCTAAATTTCATTAATTATTGTGATAGAAAATCCGCAAGATAAAACCAATTTGTGGTTAATTATTTATATTTTTTTTTCAGAGAACATTCAAAAAAAGAGAAATTTATAAATTTAACGGTTCTGAACACTCCATTATAATATTCTGAGAAAATAAAAATTTTGTCAAAGATTTTATATAAAATTTTCTAATTTCCCACAATATTTTTTTCTAAATTAAAAATCATCCATTCATTACTTTTCTTCCGAAAGCTTTTCATTTCTCCTCATTTTTAGTCAAGAGTAAACAATAGAAAAAAACAACAGCAGTTGTATGGTCAAAAAATAAAAATATTTTTTTCTTTTCCCTTTTTTTTAAAATTCATCAATAAAAGGGGGAAAGGCCGAATAATAAAATAAATAAATATTGCTTTAAAGACCTAAATAAATACAAATAACATTCTTTGTTATTAAATACAATCATTCTTTTGTATATATATTTATTTTCCTATTCTCTTTTCTACAATAAAAATATATTTAATCCTTTAATCAAATTTATTCTTGATCAATATTAATATTAAGTAATATTAAGTTTATTATTATTAATATTAATATTAATATCTATTATTAATATTAAGTTTTTATTAATATTAAGTAATTTTTTAAATTAATTATTTTAATATAAATATAATATTTTTTTAAAATGACCTGATTATTAATTTTGTAAATTATTTTTCTTTAAATTTTAAAATTATTTAAATATTTTTTATTTACAAATGCAAACAAAAATTATTTAGAAAAATAATTTCATGCACCGATAAGGCAAAAAATTGAAAAAAAAATAAAAAAATAAAAATCAATGAAAACTATGGGGCATGCACAGCGTTCCGCCAGTTTATTTTTGCACCGTCCATCATCTACAACTAACATAAATATATAATTTTAATAAAATGATATTCGCAACAGAACTACCTATCCTTGATTCCCTACCCGAAGTGGCACTCCCAACTAAATATTTAATAAAAATTTTATTTAATTTGTTTACCTATTTAGTCAATAAAAATAAAAAATAAATCTTTTTATTTTATTATCAGAATCTTTTAAAAATATCCTTCAAGGTCATCGCATTTATGTCATTAAACTTCAATGTTCATTTAATACTTTTTTCCTTCTTTAAATAAAACAAATTTTCTATAAATAATTTAACATAATTTTTCTTACGGCGTTGATTTTTTGTTCAGTTACTATTAAATAATATTTTACAATTTAAAAAAACATTAAATACTTTGTATTTCTTAAAAAATAATTTTAAAAAAAATTCATAAAATTATTTATAAATTCAAATAATTTACAATGATATTATTTTGAAATTTATAAAAATATTTGTTAAATTTTGATAATTACAAAAATTTAGATATATATTTATTCTAAAAATCTTATTTTTTCTGTTATTTTTATAAAAAAATTTTATTTTAAAGAATGGAAACAGCCGAAAAAGAAACTTCATTATTATTAAAAACAATTTCCAATAAAAAAGAAATAAACAAAACTTCTAGTCATTTTCGCCCATTTTTGTCATATAAAAATTTCAAAAAAAATTCTCAAGAGAAATTGGACAGTTTTAAAGGAGGTAATTAAATAAAATTAATTATAAATAAAATAATTGTAAAATGAAAAGAATTATAAATTTGTTGAGGATTACAAATATTATAGTAAACCAACAATTGTTTTATTTTTTATTTATAAAAACATTAAATTTTATTAATTTAAAATTAATTTTTAAATAATTTTAGAAGAAAATATTTTAAATGAAAATAATAACGTTACATCCACTTATTCAATTGTTCAACTCTTGAAAGGAGGGCATTCACTTTGTAAAGTTATTAAACAATTTTCAGATGGTCGTATTTGGATTGAAATTGGGGGACATGAATTGTTATTAATGCAAACAGTTAATTTAAATACAGAAATATTACAAGAAGACAAAGAGGTAAAAACCTTTAATCTAAATAGATCATCTTTTTTTTTCTTTTATTTAATATTTTAGTTTTTATATCCTTTTTATAAATCCAAGGGATAGAAAAAATTATTTAGCTAATTTTTTATATTTTTCAAAAATATTTTGGGAAATTTTTACGTTGTTTGCATTTTGGATGTACAGATTAATGAATAATAAATTCTGCAAAATGCAACCCAGGGTAATGATTTCGTTATACAGGGAAATAATTTGTAACAATTAGAAAATAAAATTATGGAATATGAGTGTCTATATTTTTAAAAATTTTCATTTGTAGTAGGGACAACTTGGGTGATATAAATTGCTCCTTGGTTAAATTTTGCACATTTTTAATTACTTTTTTATTTTTTAATTATCAAAATAAATAAATATTTATATTATTTTTCGATTAATTTTCATTCTCCACAATCAACATTTTCAATTGGAAATATTTCATCTTCTACTTCTCCACATTCTCCAAACTCTCATTTAACAAATTGTATTTTTGCTAATAATAAAAGTTCTTCAATGATTCGTGCCACAAGTTTGGGTGGTAAGAGAGATATTTTGATTAATAAATAAATTTTGTTAAATTAAAAAATATCTGAAGAAACATATCCCCGCGTTTTACTTTTATTTTTTTTTCTTCCATTACCTATAATTTAAAAAAAAATTTCTTTAAAAGGTTATCCAGAAAGAATGCCCTTTTCTTCATTTAACCACTCATTTCGTTGTTTATTAAAGAACAAAGAATTTATAATAAAAAATTCTGAAGAAAAGGAAGAAAATAATAATAATTCAATTGATGAACGAGAAAATGTTAGAAGGATATTAAAAAGGGCAGGTATTGCAGAGCATCGTTTTAGACTTGGATTGTCACAGATTTTATTACAAAGGTGGATATTAAAATAAGATATTTATTTTCTTTTATTTTTAAAGTATTTGTTAATATAAATAAATAATTTTTTATTTTGTTTTTTTAAATATAAATTGTTAGAAGGGGTAATCTAATTTAAAAATATTTTTGATATTAACAAATAACAAGAAATTAAGAAATTCTTTAATAAAACAATTTTATAAATTATTTAAGAGAACTTCTCGAAGAGTTGGAGAATAAACGCTCTGTTGTATTACTACCCCTTTTAAGTGAATTTCAGGTAAATAATTTAATTAAAATTTTTAATATTTAAATTCTGGCTTAATGGAAATAAATATTATCTATTCATTTAATGGCAAATTTAAAGCCTTTTTTCGATTAATTTAAGGAATTATTGAAATAAATAAATGTGGAAAAGAATTATTGTTTAATTTTTATTTAAATAAATTTTAGGCAAATTGCCGTAAATATTTAACTTCAAAAAGAATGCAAAATGAAAGGGAAAAAGTTGAAGCAATTCGAATAATTCAATGGAATTTTGAACGTTGGAAAGATTTGAAAAAATCAGAGTGGTGGAAATTGTTTGTTAATATAAGGCCACTCATTCCTGTATCTAGGTTAATATAAATAATAATTTAAAAATCAAAAATGTTTTTAAAAAATTATTTGATAATTTTCAAAAATTTTCCGTAGCGCTGATGCGAGAGAACGTCGTTTGCGCGAACATTTAGCCCAATTAGAACTAGAATTAGATGAACTTCGTTCAGAACATTCTAGAGCTCAATTAGAATTGGAATCAGCTCTAAAATCCAAACAAATTGCAGAAAAATGGTCTGAGGAAATTGGACAACGAAATAAAAAATTAATTGTTGAATTGGAAGAGGCAGAAGAAAAACTTAAAAAATCTGTCAAAACATCTGAACAACTAAACGGTAATTTTTTTAAAAATATATTTATTATAATTTATTAATTATTTAAAAATTTGAAGAACATTAAAATTATAAATTCTCAAATAAAATAACTAAGAAATTAAAAAATATATTGAAATGTTTGATTGAGATTGTACTTTGTTTTGTTTTATGATTATGTTAATGACAATGTTTGGAATTTTATGGAAATAAAAATTCAAAAAATTTCCGCTGTTAGGTGTTCAAAAATTCTAGCCTTTCTCATTTTTTTCGAGACTCTAATAAATATATGGGAAATGATTGGGTGAAGAAGAAAGAAACAGGAACCCGTAGACAAGGAATTGGGAGAATTGGGGACGCGTACGCATTACCACCAATGGTCTTTCACTACTAGAGTGGAAATACTCAATAAAAGAGACAGCAGACACTTAACGAATAAAGGTACCATTAGAGGGAAAAATATTTACTATTTCTCTCTCTCTCCCGTCCCCTAATGCTAGCAATGAATCTAGGGCGCGCGTTTATTGAATTTATTGGTCTATTTCACGTCCACGACAAAACTTTTCGTTCCCATTTATATTCAGTCATTCGTGTTACCCTTTCTTTAAATCCAAAAATCAAGGATTGGTCAATTAATATTTGATACCTCTCAAACTTCGCTCAATTCTTTATTTCTACAATTTATAGATAAATTTAAAAAATACTCGAATTTTTTTTATTAAACCTTTTATTAAACTCATTTTTAATTTCCACTAGTACTAAAATGTCAAGATTTATAAAATCACAACAAGGTGCGAGGAAATTGGTATTTGAGGTGGGTTAAAATTTCTTGTATAATTTTTAAAATATAGAATGGGATAAGGTTTAAAAGTTTGGGAATTTTTCTTTTAATTTACTTGGTATTTGACACTCCACCTAAGTAAACTCATAAAGGGTTGTCAGCAAATTTGAGATAAATATTTTACTTTTAAAAATAATATGTAGTAGTTCCAAAATAAAATTCCATCTCAAATTAGTAACACTATTAATGCTCTTTTATTACTCTTTCCTAATGCTCTTTCCTTACTTTGCTTGACGACCAATTTCATTCCATTTAACCCTTTCCCAGCCAGTACTTGTATATAGCAGTCACATATTTTTAGTTTTTCCACACCCTTTTCTTTATTCTTCGTTTGCCTTTATTTTAGTGCTGCAATAATATAGAGGAGCCTCTTCTAGATCGATTATTCGATGTATTACCTCCCCCATAAACTTCGTATAAAGATTATTATTTCTTAAATAAAACATTGTTTATTGGCTTTACTTTGACATTTTTATTAATCATACCTGAATCTTTTTGATTAAATTTCAGTGTTAAAATAGGAATTAACTCATATGTAAATTGTATGTTTTGGTCGAAATTATAAGGCTCATATATCTTTAAAGGCTCATATAATGTTTTTTTAGCCAGAATCTTCTATTTAACAAATACATATAAATCTAATTTCAATTATATATTGGGAATCTTTCTGGGATCTATAATTTTTCCCATTCAATGAACAATAATTGTAGCTACTTTTGTTCTTTTCTTTTTATTTCTCAAACATCATATTCCTTCGTTAACGGATAAATCAATACCCCTCTACTGTATGTATCTCTCTATAGCGAACTTTGTCTTTGTAAAGATCCTCTCTTGTTTCTTCACTCATTCTCTTCATTTCCCATCTACCATTAGAAATAATGGCTGCCAAACGCAAAGCAATAAGTTTAGAAACAAAAAAGGATATTATTGACGATTCTCAACATGGGGTTAAAAACAGTGAATTATGCAGAAAATACAATTTGGACAGAACAACAGTATCAATGATTATCAGAAATAAACAAAATATTTTAAATGCTATAGAAAAGGGAGCAAGTGCATGCAGAGCAAGAATTTACAGACATTCAGATTTGGATGAGGCTTTGTTGGAATGGATTAAAATTCAAAATTCCAAAAATGTTCCATTTAATGGCCCATTGCTCAAGGCTTGCTTAAAAATCGAGAAAATTAAGGAATTAAAAATTCCAGAAAAAAGCGTTGGAACTCTCTAAACAATTTCCTGGAAAAGCTGATAAATTTGTGGCGAGTAATGGATGGCTTGTCCGATTTCGTGCCCGCCACTCAATTAAATTCACCAGTGTACAAGGAGATAGTGAGGCAACCAACTTGAAAAAAGTTGAGGTTTGTGGACAAGAGGTATTTGTTTGTGGCTTTCTGTTATTTGCTTTTCTTTTCATCTTTGGGCAATTTTTAGTCATAATTCCACATTAACTAAAAAGGTCAATTGTACTTCTTTCCTGGACACTGAATCAAATTTTCTGTTTAATTCCAAGTTATATTTTCTGAATAGTTCAATTATTTCAATCTTAATTCACTACAAATTTAGAAATATTTATTTTATTTTCTAGACTTCTTATTTTATTCGCGGATATTTTATTCCTTTATTTTTCTTCCAATACAATTTCCAAATCCTTTCATTGAAATTTGTAGATTTTAATTTTCTACATATATCGTTTCTTTATTTTTATTTATCTTTTAGATAAAATTTATTTAATGGAAAATCCATCTAATAATAAAATTCGATTTATCCCAATTAAAACTTCAAGTGCAGCTGAACCGAAAGAAGAATCAAAATATGACATGTCCGAAGGTGATTTGGAATTTTTGCCAGAAATGTCAAATAGCCAAAGAAAACGTCAATCCTATCCAATAGATGTTAAATTAGAAGTAATTGAATATGCAAAGAAAACTTCAAGACATGCTGCTGCAAGACATTTTGGAATTAGTAGAAAATGTATCTCTCAATGGGTTACTGTAGAAGAAAAACTTAGAGAATTTAAAAGTATGACTACAAAAGGAGCAAAATTGAGACTTCCTGGTGCTGGACGTCGACCACAAAAGACTGAATCCGATGAAGACGAAAAAGTAGGAAATGTTTTTTGTTATAACAAATGAATATCGGTAGTATGTATAAGTTATTGTACACGCAGTCCTTAATTTTTTCGTTTTTCAATTGTGTTTTGAGGCAGATTTGCACAAGACACTCCGTAAATTATTTTAAAATATTATATTATGCTCGCATGTGTTAGTTTATTTGTATATGTCATTTCTCATTTATTTGTTTCCTCGACTACATCACTTATGCCTCTCCAAACAGCCTGCCAATAAAATACTCCTTTGTCGCGGTCCGATGACGGATGGATATTTGGTTTCTCGAACATTCTTTCAATTTCTTATCTCTATCTCAATATTTGTATATATGTCTCTCTCACTTGTGTCTTTCTCACATTTCTCTATTTATTGTTTATGTCACTTCATGTGTTTACTTAACAATCGACAATTTCCCACTTTTGTCGGGTTGTCATTTGTTGTTTGTATATTTTTATCCTAAATTTTTAACAATGTTTATAATTTATTTCACTATATTTGGTAGGCAGACATTACGGAAAGACATTTCCGGATAGCCTGTATGCTTTTTACTTTGTACCTCATATTGAGACGTGATCAGTGCACCAAAATGGTACTGTATGCTTAGGCCAAGGTATTGGACAAGCAGTGGCCCCTTGTTCCGGTTTTAATAGGCCTTAGTTTTATCCGGAAATTTCTGTCCGAAAAATTTCTGCTAGCCCTATATTCCACTGTAATTATAATTAAAAAATACTATTTCAATTCTACAGTAGTTATGTCAACCTCTCCAAATATTGAAATTATTTCTAACAAAATGCTACCAGTAAAGCCCCCAAAATTTCGAAGAAAGCGCACCCTTATAACTCTTGCAACTAAAAAGAGTATTATTGAAGCGTCTATTGGTAAGACATCGTCAGAAGTTGGAAAACTTTTTGATCTTCCATCTTCAACTATTAGATCAATTCTTCAAAGTAAAAATATAATTCTTGGAGCCCTTGAAAGAGGAACAGAAGAGAGACGTTCTTGTATTCAACCAGTAAAAAATGAAAATCTTGACAGTGCTATTTTTGATTGGGTTAAAACAACAAGGGAACGAGGTTTTCCACTGTCTGGCCCGATTTTAAAGGTTGATAATGAATTTTCAACAAATATGAATTTAAATAATCCGATTAAAGGAAAAAGCAATTGAATTTGCAAAACAATTTAATATTGAAAACTTCAAAGCTTCTGATGGATGGCTAGAAAAATTCAAACATCGCCATTCTATTTCTTTCAGCAACAAAGAAGAAATCTCTAATGTTAGTGTATTTAAAAATCTACCTAGTTTCTGAAGTTTAGCTTTTGGTAACTTTAGGTTACCAAACCCTATAAAGATTGATATACATTTGTATACCTATATTTGTCTGAATCTTTTTGTTCTAGTTTAAATTGCATGTATCCATTAATATATCTTTTAATTCTTCACTTTTGTTGTAATCTTTTATTAGTTTTTCCACAAACTGTTAACGAAAACTTTAATTATCTAAAGTTAAATCAAATATCTACATATTATTCCCTAGGATTAGGCTTGGATCCAAAGGATTAGTTTTGAAGATAATTAAGGCTTGAGCTATAATTATTTTCTAGTTTAAATGTTGCTAGTCCATTTTACAATCATATAATTTGATTTTATAGGGATTTGCATACACAAAACATCGCCTTAGTGTTGATGGACGTAGAACCTATTGGCGTTGTGAAAGGAGAAGTTCATTAACTGGCTGCCATGGACGTGCTGTTACTATTGGAAATGAGGAGGGGCAACCTGTTCTTTTGACTGTTCACCATAATCATCCTCCATCTGAGAAATATGGACCATTGACTGGAGGGACTGGAGCACATGGGTCTGTTCTCTTCCTTCTATAATAAATCTAAAAATACAATTTATCTATGATATTTATTAATACCTTTAATTGATTTGATTAAAATGATTTCTTATTTTAGTTGGGCAGTTGGAGGAGATGTTGTTGGTACGTCTTCCAATACTACCCCTCCTGCTAGTGTACGTGGAGTTCCTACGTTTGTTTTAAAAACAATATCAAAAATAAATTTAGATATATTTAAGTGTTCCAAAAATATCTCGTTGTGATATTGCAAAGAATAATGGAGAAAATACTCGAAAACGTCGTTTTGGAAATTCTCAGTTTCCATTTACTTTTCCACCATTTATTGGAGATGGAGGTATATATTTATTATTTATACACAGTAAACTCTCGTTAGTATTGACATAAAGATTATCTGTATCCCTTGACATTTTATTAAATTTATTTTTAATTAAAGAGCCCCCAAACCTTACTATGGCCGAAGAGCCTAATTCGCCTCAAAATTTCTCTTCATATTCAACAATGGAACAATTTCTTAATTCTCATTCTGATAACAATTTGCCTCCTTTTCTTGAATCAGCAGAGGATAACTTTAATAATGAAATTACAATAAAACGTCCTCGTTTAGAGGAAACTGGTGATGGGGCTGAATTGGGTGAACTTTATTTAACTGAAGGATTTTTTGACCCAAACAATGAAGATGGAAATAATAATGAAGGCTTAAAACAATTAGATCAGTTGAAAAAAGAATGGGAAGGTAATTAATTATTTAAATTAATTCCTCAACTCTCGATTTGAGCCAAAAGAATATTTGTGACAAAAGTCAAAAAAAAATATTTTTCTTTAAAGAATTTACTTCATATGATCCTTCCCAACCTTCTACTTCATCATTAGCATTAGCAGCAGTTCGACAATCTGCTGATGCATTAATTGAACATTCAAATAAACTAAAAATTAATTCTTCTTCTCCATCTTTTGGAGGGACAGCTTTAATTAGAGAAAAGTCTCAACTTGATTTTCTTCTTCAATTACCAGCTAATACAGATAGTCGTCAGGAATTGTCAGGATTTACTTGTCATCAGCATGGCTGTGGTTTGATTAAATTTTAACTTTTAATTGAAGGAGAGGGGGTTTAATTGACTTTTAATTGTCACGACTTTTGGGTGTGTTCCTATCAGTTATTTAATTATAATCAATTTATTTCCATTTTGTGTTTGTTTGTATTTGTTGAATGTAAATGAAAAATTAAAAATTGCATTGTCAGAGATAATAAAATAATATATTTAACATAAAATATTTTTAAAATAAATGTTCTTCAAATATTTTTATAATTAAAAAACAATTTTATATTTAAATGGTTAAAATAATTAAATTTTTATTTAATTTCTTCTTTTTAAGGAACAACTCCAAATGGCATAAAACAAATGCCGACAGCATTTGAATGGGAGAATGATCCTAGGGTAAATAAATTTTATCTTTATCCCGGCAAAATAATTAGGAAAATTGGATTCAGAACTAATTCTTTTTATTATTTTAGTTTCCCTAATTTCTATTTTTATTTCAAATATTCCTTCTGAAATATTTCCAAATTTAGACAGTTGAACTTCGTAAACAATTAAATGATGCTCTCGATCGTGAACGAACCTTCCAACATAAAGTCCAAAAGACTACTGACGAATTACTTGATGCACGTGCAGAGATAGATGTTATTAATGCAAAAAATGAACGTTTAGAGAAAAGACTTAAAAAGTAATTATTTTTTTTGGAACAATTATTTTTATTTATTTTTTAGTTCAAATGATGAATTAATTAATTTACGAGAACAATTAGATCAATCTATGGATCACCGTGAAACGCTTGAAAGACAACAATTTGAATTAAATTTAAAAGAATCCAGAAAAAGGGCAGAGTTACAAAGGGAATTGGAAGCAAAAGAAGATGAAATGGAAGAAATGAGGTGAAAAGGAAATTTAAAAAGAAATAAATTTTTAAATTAAAAATTAAATAGAATTCAATATCAACGTAAAATTCGCAATCTTGAATCGGCTTTAGATGATGCTCAAATTGAAAATTCTTCTCTTAAACAGAAAAAGGCTGCTTGGCAACGTAATAGTCAGTCTGCTTCAATGAATGGTTCTTTGTTAGATTTGGCTCAAAAGTGACAAAAATAAAAAAATATTTTTTTAAATAAATTAATTAATTAGTACTTCAACTGAGAATCGAACTTTGAGACGGAAATTGGCTAAAGCTTTGTCTTTACTGCAGAATTCTCAAATTAATTTTGACAAAGATTCTTTTGAAGGGAATTCTCAATTGCGAAAACAAAATTTAGGTTTTTGTTTAATTAAAATATTAAACAAAATATATAAGTAGGAAGTACTGTATTTTCTTCTGTTTGTGGAGGGAGTGAATTTGATGATTTGGAGGATATGCTTTTAGAAGAAGATGGAAAAGATTTACAAAAGGAAGAAGGAAATATTTCAATATTAAAACCAAAAGAAGAAAGAGGAAGTAGAGAAACTTCATTATTAGCAATAGAAAATGATGGTGCTAATTCTGATACTGTTGAAGATTCTTCTTGTGGAGCAGAAGAAATGTAAGAAATTATTTTATAAAAAATTTTATATAATATTTGGATATTTTTTGAAGATAATTTGTTTATATTAATATGATATAAACAAAAATAAATTCTTCCAATTTGTTAAAATAAAACCTTTGAATATAGTCCAAATTCGATTTATTTTTATTTAAAAATTTAATTTTTTAAAATTAAAAATCTTAACAAAAATTTTTTTTAGGCCTGCCAGTTCAAATAATATTAATTGACAAAACGGTTCATTCCAAATATATATGTTCATTCCAAAATTGCTCAATTATTATTTTTATTAAAAACATTTTATATATAATTGTTTTAACCAAATCTTTTTTTTTAAGTTTTATGTATTTTTAAATTTATTTTAAATTCAGATTAATTGAAATTATAAATAAAAATTTGTACATATTAAAAATAGTTATTTTTATAAATAATTTAAAAATTTATTTGTAATACATTAATATGATTTAAAAAATAGTTAGAAACTAAAATCCGGAATTTTTTAAAAATTTCTCGAAAATTAAAAGAAAAATTACAATTTATTTGATAATTAAAATATTTAATTCTAAAAAATTCTAAAATTCTAAAGATTCTAAAGATTTTTTTAATTTTCTTTAAATTGTAACGTTATATATTTGGTTTTTTAAATTTTTGATTTTTAAATATATTTTCATTCTTTATAAATTAAATAATGAAAAAAAAACAATTTTCTAAATTTTATAATAATTTCTAATTTAATGAATTAGGTATGTAATTTTATTTAATTTCTCTTAAATTTATCCTATTTTGGTTTTCTCTGAAACGATTTTTCAATTATTAAAAAATTTTTTCATTTTTCTTTAATTTTTTAAATAAAAAAATGTTTATTTTTAAATTAAAAAGAAACAAATTGCACTCTTAGAAGTCTTTCTTAATCAATGAAAGTTAAAGCCCCCCCCCTCCTCCCCATCTTTGCAAAG
The DNA here is from genome assembly GCA_000172435.1 of Meloidogyne hapla. NCBI lineage: Eukaryota > Metazoa > Nematoda > Chromadorea > Rhabditida > Meloidogynidae > Meloidogyne > Meloidogyne hapla. Next base: position 15,078 of record ABLG01002351.1, read on the forward strand.
AAAGAAGGAAATACATATGTAAAAAATCATTTTTCATTTGTTTTTTAATTTTAAATTTGATTTCATAATAAAATTATTAAATAAATATATATTGAAATAGACTGTACTGTTGTTACAAAAACATGCTAGAAAAGTTTAAATAATATATTTTAATTAATTTATAACAATTAAATATATACAATTAAATTTTGAATAAAACAAAAAATAAATAAAATTATTAATTTAATTTTAATTATTTCAGAATTATTTGATGAACGAAAATGTCTTTCCAATAATTTTTGTTCTATTTGTTTTCTTTGAATTTCATTATTACTATTATTAATATTTAGCCAACCGCCATTATTATTTTCTTTAAAATTTGTTTTTTCTTTTTTTGGTCTTTCTTCCTAAAAAAGATTAATTAATTTTAAATTAATTTTATTCATTTTATTGGAAATATTATTTGAAAAATTGTTTTCTAAACGATTATATAAGGTCCTCAAAAGTTTGAAAATTTTTTAGTTTATTAAAATACTACATAATTTTAAAAATTCAAAAAAAATTATTCTACAAATAAATTTTAATTAATCTACATATTTATTTTTATTTAGCAAAATAAATATTTAAAAAATTACCGGCATTAATTCACATAATTCTCTTGCCCTAAAAATATATTTTAAATTTGATTTTCTTTTTTCTTCTGTTAATGTTGTATTAATTGTTGTAGATCCAACACGAATAAAAGGAAAAACACAAAATTCGACACATTTAAGATGATTTAAAGCATTCCAATAATTAAGCATTCCAGGATGTATTCGTTTTAAATCAAAACTTGAAAATTAAATATTTAAAAAAATATTTTAATAATTTTAAATAATTTAATTGTTTTTAATTAATAAATTATTATTTTTAAATAAATTCTTTTTTTTTACAAAATATTTTAAATTAATTAAAAATTATAACCTAAGAAC
>ABLG01002350.1:0-11663 GCA_000172435.1 Meloidogyne hapla
TTTTTTTTTGGGGGGGAAGAGAGGGGGAAATTCCATTATTTTTTTTTTTTGTATCAATTTTATAAAATTTTTGGTTTTTTAAAAAACTTTTTAATTATCGGTAAAAAAAATTTTGGGCCCAAGCTCCTTTTTTGGATTAATTTTTCAAATCCGTTCGCGGGTAGTGATGCCCCGGGGGATTGAAATTTGCGTTTTTCCGTGATTTTTCAAAAAAATTTTAGGGGGGAAATTTTTTTAGGGGGGGGGGGGGGGGGGGGGTGGAATTTTAAGACAAAATTAAAAATTTTAGCGAGCTTTGTTGCTCATAACACATTTCAGATAATTAATCATTAATTATTTAACTTTCTGGGCCATACGCCTCTGGCCATACGCCAGAATTATATATATTACACCAACTTTTAGCGCCGCAGGCGAAAATAAATAGTCGGCCACTGCTCATTTATTAATATATCAGATTATCAAATACGGTCGCCGATATAGCCGGAGAGAATTTTATAAAATATTAATATCAATATTATATCTATTCTGGTATATTTATATTTTTTACAATGATGTCTCCTGGCATAAAAGCTTAATAAAAGCTCCCGGCATCACTTTGTGAAAACGTTCTTGATCAGCAACAAAAGCTAAATAATTAAATAAAAATATATTTATAATATACATATTTATAAATATATTTATATATAAATTTTTTGGCAAAATATATTTATATTTGAATATTTTGCATTATGTCAGTAAATGACATAGATATGCCCAAAATGTCCACTGAAATCTACTGTAGTTAAACAGCTAATTTTTATATTTTATTTTTTGAACTACTTATTTAAAATATCTTCTCATAAACACAATTAAACAAAAAATATATATTGTTTTATTTTAAATTCAACTAAAATTAAATTTAATTTTTATAAAAATATATATACGTATTTCCTCTAATTGAAAGACCCCTTCCTATTGAATGACCCCCTCCAATTGAGTGACCCCCAGCGAAAGCAATGAAAAATAGAATGACCCCCTCCATTTGAGTGACCCCCTCCAATAAAGTGACCCCCTCCAATGGGGGGTTTTTCCTGCTTTTTGACTAATTTTTTAAATTTTCGCTGATTTTTGAGTCCAAATACCGTATTTACTAAAATAAGACCATAATCTAAAATATTCGTTGAAAAATTCAGAAATAAATTAATTTTAAACTGTGGCCGATATGGATGGATGGTTGCCTTAAGGAAAAGAATTTGAGAAATGTGTTTGGAAGTGGCTTATTTGGTCGTAGATCCTTATTTGGAGTGATTCCGATATTATTTTACTTCCAAAAATTTTAAATACTTTTCGCTTTTGAGTGATGATTCCTTGGAAGTTCTTTGGAATTTTAATGAAAAATAGAATGACCCCCTCCATTTGAATGACCCCCTTCAATAGAGTGACCCTCAACGAGGGTATTGAAAAATAGAGTGACCGGTCATTCTATTAGAGGAAATACGGTAATTATAATTTAAGGCAATGCTTCAATTTATTTTATTCGAATATGCTGAACAAATAATTAAATAAAAAATCAATCTCTCCTTACTACATATTCATCTATATTCCATTAAACACGTTGGAAAGATAAATTAAATAGGTATATTATTCTTTTATCCAAATTATTTTGAATATATGTATAATAATTCAGTTTATTTCATTTAAACAAAAATAATTTTTAATTTTTGTCTTTAATGGTAAAATATGTTTGATCCTCTTAATTACATTACTTCTCTTCAAACAAAATAAACTTCAAACAAAAAAAATTAAATATTTTATATTTTTTAGATTTAATTAAGCTTAAATATTTCGTAAAAAATATTTAATTTATTTAAAATGACATCATTTAATTCTTTTAATAACACAACTTCTGACAATGAAATAAATAATCAAATAAATGTAATTAATGAAAAAGAAGGAGAAAATTCAAAAAATTCAGAAATAAATAATAAATTAATTAAATATTCAAATAATTCAAAAAATAATCCAAAAGTAAGTATATTTCCAACAAAATGTTGTATTTGTGGACATATAGCTAGTGGTTATGTTTATTATAATGTTAAATGTTGTGATGGTTTGTTTATTTTTAAATAAAATATTTATTTTAAATTAAGGCTGTAAACATTTTTTTCATCGTTATATTAATAATAAAAAGATTATATATAAATGTGAAAAGGATGAAAAATGTGATGTGATAAATGGTAATCAAACTTGAAATTTTATATAAAGATTAAGAACAAACCCTAAAATATTCGTTTAATTTAAATACAAGAAAAGGCACTTGTAAAGAGTAGGGTGCCATTCCTGCGGACTTTTTTTGCGGACTTTTCCCCTTATTTCCCTCGCTTGCCTCAATCAATCAAAAAGGATTAATTTTATTCGCACAAATATTTTTTTATTGTTTACAATCTTTGAAATCAAATAATAAAAACAGTCATCTTGACCAATAATACATGATCTAAAACATCTAATACACTAAAAACTGCAAATAATTACCTGAATGACTTGCTGCAATGAAAGATTGAATTTGTTGAAAAAGGTCCCAACTAAAGAACCTTTTGTTTTCCTACATTTAGACTTTTTTCTGCACACCCATCTCCCATAATTTTGTCGTTTTTCTTTCCGCATTTCACTGCCGCAATCACACGTTCTTTTTTTATGAAGCACCTTGAGATCTGTTAGCCATTGCTGAAACTCTTCTTCGGGTAAATTAAGTTTAATATGAAGTCTTCTTATAGTAAAATTTTTTAATAATTCAAGTCCATTTCTCAGAAATAAAGATTGCAGACTCCATTTTTTTCATTTTATATACTCAATATTAATCCTTTTTTGCCAAAGGAAAAGGGAAAAACGCCCACAAATTTTATAATCTTTTTTGACCATTTTGAGGTACTTTTGAAAAAGTCCGCAAAAAAAGTCCGCAGGAATGGCACCCTACTCTTTACAAGTGCCCAAGAAAATTGTACAAGAAAATTGTAATTTTAAAATTATTTAACCCTTTTGTAGGGTTGTCATGCCCCCGAAATCCTGATAAATATTGGCACGAAAGCCCTTAAAAAAGGCCTGAATAATGGCAACCCTCCACTTTAGGAAATTAAATCAAAAATATCTAATCATCTTAATTAATTTTAATTCTTTAAAATTCCAAAAAAATAAAAATCAAAAATAATTTATTTAATATAAATAATCAGTCTATCAAAGATCCTCATAAAAAACATCTTTTAAACAATAAAATCTTCTAAATATATTTTTTTATTTTTAAAGTTGTCAATAAATGCAAAAGTTGTCGTTTCGATAAATGTATAATTAAAGGAATGGATATTAAAATAACACAAGGAAAGCAAACTGTAGATTATTATAAAATATATGCAAAAATTCAACAAAGACGTATAGAATTGGCAGAAAAAGGGAAATATATTGAAATCTATGAAAAATTTATTAAAAATGAAGAACCTATTTTCTTTTCGGTAAATTAATTAATTAAAAATAAAGTAAGAGGTCCCAGAAAATAGCACAAGATTTAATGGGGTTTGATCCTGAGAGCTCTTCGAGGCAAGGATGTTATCCGCTCAAACATTTTCATCTTTGCTTTATTAACTAGTCTGGGATGAAACTTCGCCTGCCTTACAATGATAAAATAAATGTATATTTTTTACATTTTTTAGCAAAAATATTTATCAGACGGTCATGATACTCAAAAACTTTTAGATTATCTAATAATGATAGATAAAAATGTTTGGCGAATCAGAAATTCTTCTACACAAATACCTGAATGGCATTATGATTATTCATGTAAATCACTTGATATAATGTTCAATAGAAAAGATAATTTAATTGCAAAGAGTCATGAATATTTGGTTTGTTATAAAAATAAATAGAATTTAGTCATATACCGTATATTAGTCATGTGATTATATTAGTCATGTGTCTTATCCCTCAAGGGTCAGGTTAAGACCCTCAAAATTGTTAGAATTACCCTATAAAAATAATATCTAATTACCTCCTTTCGATTTGAAGGTTCAAAAAATATTTAATACCCTAAAAATTTTTGCAAGAAAACGTATATACTTTGCAATAGGAAGTCCTCTATCGAATGGTACCAAAAAAATACCAAATTCGTAGTTATAGTAAACGATGTTCCTTTGTCAGATTAATTAATATGAGTTAAATCCCAATTATATCAAAGAATTTAATTTTCTTTTTTTGTTGAAATAAATTATTTTTTATTAAGGATAAAAAGGAAGGTTTACCAGACCAAGCGCATGTTGAATTTATTCATAAATTTGGCGCTTTTGGGTGTAGACCAATTCCTTTATTAGAAGAATTATTTCTTATTGTTGAAATAACAAAAACAATGCCTTTCTTCTCAAAATTGGATTTATCTGATAAAGTAAATATTTTAAAAGTTTTAAATTAATTATTTTATTTTAAAGAGTTGTTTGTTAAAAAATGTTACAACACCCCTTTTAATATTAATGTTTGGCTATCATTCAAATAATAAAAGATCCGAAACAGCTGTCAAGCCTGATGTGTTTCCAATAATGACAGTCTTTTCTGGAGAACGTTATAAAGGAGATATGACGTATATTTTTAATTTTAGAATTTATTATTTTAAGGATTAAAGTCCCTTTAACTTAAAAGTAGATGAACTATAAGATGATGATAAAATACTATATTTGGAAAGGAATTAGAAAATAATTTTCTATTTATAATTATCTTGATTTTGGTATATTTACCATACCCAGGGTGGCCATGCGGCGCGAATCTATAAAAATGCGGAAAATATGCGAAAAAATACCCAAATTGCGACGAAGATGTCCTTGATAAATGCTTAAAACTTATAGTAATGAAATCTATATGATCACCCTGTTCTTGGAAATTTTCAATCAAGAAAAACCTTATCAATTATTTTAGTGTTGACAAACTTGTCAAAAAAGTGTTCACAGATAGTATGAGAGTATTCAATCGAGTAAATATTACCAAAGAGGAGTTTGTCCTTTTACGTGCTATAATTTATTCGAATATGGTCATTAACGGAATTAGCAAAAAAGGAACACAAATATTACTAGATGAAGCTGAGAAATATTCAGGAATATTAATGAAACTGTTACAGGTCTATATTTAAGGGTATAAGAAACCCAAGGATTAAAAAATTATTTAAGAATCGTCATGGACCATTAACAGGTGCAAGAAGATATGCAGAATTGATTCATTTACTAGAATTTTGCTTCAATTGTGGATATCAACATATGCTTTTATTTAATTATTTAGCTTTTGTTGCTGATCAAGAAAGTTTTCACAAAGTGATGCCGGGAGCTTTTATTAAGCTTTTATGCCAGGAAACATAATTGTAAAAAATATAAATATACCAGAATAGATATAATATTGATATTACTATTTTATAAAATATATGCTCTCCGGCTATTTTTATAAAGGTCCGTAATGGCCCGTCCCTTCGGGAAGGGACTATACCAGCGACTAGTGATGCCCCGTGATCACGGTCACGGAAATCACGGCACTTCAATCACGGAAAACCGTGATAAGTTTACACCCCATAAGAAGGCATTTTTTGGTGAAATCTTGAGTAAAAAATGACCGAAAATTTCCTATATCGGGACACAGAATTCAAATTTTCGGCCCCTAACGGGGCAAAAATTTCATTAATCCATGTGTCTTTATACTAACTTGACCACATATAAACTCAAAATTATTAGTAAGTTTCAGATTAATCCAATCTTCCTCTTTATCCTTCCAGTGTTCATCCACAATGGACAGTAAGTTCGATATTTTATGCCCCATTTTTATGCGAAAACTAATTTTAAATATTTGAGAGATTGAATAAAAACTGAATTCGAAGCTACAGAGCTGGAAACGAATTTTTAGGTATATAAAGCATTAAAATTTAAAATTTTCGCCTGCGGCGCTATAAGTTGATGTAATATATATAATTCTGGCGTATGGCGTATGGCCCAGGCGTATGGCCCAGAAAGTTAAATAATTAATGATTAATTAGCTGAAATGTGTTATGAGCAACAAAGCTCGCTAAAATTTTGAATTTTGTCTTAAAAATTCCCCCCCCCCCCCCCCCTTAAAAAAATTTCACCCTTAAAATTTTTTGAAAAATCACGGATAACGGCAAATTTCAATCACGGGGCATCACTACCGGCGACCGTATTTGATAATCTAATCTAATAAATGAGCATTGGTCGACAAATTATTTTAGCGATAATTAATAAGTTTTAGACTACAGTAAAATATTTAAAATGATTAAGTAAAAATAAACGAGTTCGCTCTTTCCACCAGACAAAATATTTACAAATATTAGCTTAAGGCAATTATAATGTCTGGGAAACTAAAGTTTTATATAAACATAAAGAACATCAACATTTATTTTTTAGGGATGCCCTAAAAATATAAAGGAGGAGACTGAGTCTTTGTCCATTTACAAAAAAAAATTTTTTATTTAAAAGTTGATCTTATTTATATATTTTTTCATTCATTTTAATAATTAAAAAAATTTTTTAGCAATCTGATAGTAGTTTTTTTAGGGCATTTTAGGGCATTTTTAGGCATTAATTTTTAGGGCAATTAAATCAAACTTATTATTAATAAAATTATATGTTTTCTATTTTAAATAAATAATTAGAATCTTAACAAAACAGATTTTTTAACTTATATTTAATGGAAATTTATTTTTGTTTTAATTTATACAATTCTTTTATTTTAATTTTTAAATTCTATGTATATTAACCATTTATTTAATTTTAAATAAAAAATATATTTCCATAATTATTTTTCAGCTTTTTTAAATTAATTTTTTATTAAATTCATCAATGACTGAGGATAAATCTTTTGACTCTGATTATGAATTAATTGTAATATTAATTTTAAATTTATTCAAAAATTATTTTTTAAATTTTTAGCAATCTAATAATGAAATAAAAAATGCAGGGAATTTTAAAAATATTTTAATGAGTGGTGATGAAATGAAGGCGAGTTTTAAATTCAAAAATTCTTTTAATAAAAATAATTTTAGGAGAAGGAAAAACTCAAGCCAGTTTATTTAAATGTTGAAGAGTTAAAACAAACTTTTCAACAAATGATTGGTGAAATAAAAACAGAAAATGCTAAGCAAAATTCTGTTATAAAGGAAATTATTGAACAAAAAGATGAAAAAATCATTTCTTTTGTTAAGCAGGTATTTAAGAAATTAATAGGGAAAAATTTTGTGTCCATCGATTCCGTCAATGAACGATTTCGTTTATTTAATATACATGATTCTCGTTGTTGGTATATTTTATTTGGATTTTTCACTTAAATTGGTATATCTCAAAATAGTGTTTGATGGGGTAGAAATGCCGGACAGTACCGGGAGGGATTATCTAAAGTTTTCTACTGTTAAAGATTAAAGAATGAGTTACAAAGAAATGGAATGGGGAATTATATACAGTTGAAGTCGTTATAACCCCCGGGTTACACCCTCACTACGTTTATATAAGTTTGGCAGTAGGTTTAATGTGGAAGGGCTATAACGAGATACAATGTATTAACAAATAAATAAACTAATGTAACATTTATAAATTTATAAAAGATGAAAGGGTCAAATGACGAAAATATTGGTGAATTGAGTTTAGAATTGGGACAGACAAAAAATTTGGTTAGTATTATCTGAACTATATGGTTTAGGTATGCTTTTTTTAACTCCTCACTTTACCATTTTCATTCGTTCATCCTAGCCTCGGGCAAAAAATGAGATAGCAAAAAGTAAATGTGTATTGATAGAAAAAATGTACAATTATCTGGTTTGATTGTGATTATATAATGGGTTAAATTAGGATTCTGTATCGAGTTGACTCGTTTTTCGTCAAGTTCCAGTCAGAAAAGTTATTTTTTGAATCTATCTTAACAGGGGAGAATGTAATATTAGTCAAGTGTACTAATCGTCATTTATTTTGCCCGAGGCTATAAGTGAAGATGGCAAAGTGAGGCATTTAAAAAAGCATATATAAACCATATTAGCTCGTATTATAAAGGTTTTTTTCATTTTTATTAAGTGTTTTGTTCATGTTGCAAATAAATGGAAAGAATTTGACTTTAAATATAATTTTTATAAATGCTGTGAAAAGGAATGTATAAATACAGAAAATCCAATCGGTAAATGTATTAGAGGAAATGGATATGCTAATATAATTGATGATGAAAATATTGAATATATTGAATGGTTTAAAGTGAGGGGTCATTTTGGTAAATAAATTTTAAAGTTTATTTTTTAAATTAAAATATTACAGGGGGACATGATAATTCATGTCATATTTTTGCCGAAAATTCATTTAATAAACCAAAAGAAGATTCTAATAATTATTCTTTGTTTTATTATGAAATTAAAACTAAAACTGAAGAAGAAAATGGTATTCGTAGACGTGTTGAAGTTGGTCTTAAAGACTCTGAATATAATTATGTTAAATTATCAATTGGTGCAAAGTACGGTAGAATTGGTTATAATTTTCAAAACAACGAAAGTGGAATTAGTATTAAAAATATTGAGTGGAATAATAATGATGTTTTTGGTTGTGGATTAGTATATCCACCTAATAATGAAAAAAAGTTACCTTATATTTTCTTTACACAAAATGGACAACAAATTTGTTAGAATATTTTAATAAATAAGTAAAAAAATTATTTAAGGTAAAACTATATTAAATGATATGTTTGAAGATTTTAGACCATATATTGGGGTAACTTGTTGTTCATTGGAAACTAATTTTGGAAATGATCTGGAAAATAAACCTTTTATTTATGATATTACAAAACACACTCAATACTCTGATTTTGGTAAATTTATTAATTTTAAAAAATTATAAATCAAGGATGGGTCGTAGTAGATAACTTCCTAATGTAGGGATTAGGAAATAAGTTGAAAATTTTAGGAGATTAAAAACTAGAAAATTTACGGGGATCGGAAGAAAAAATGGCAGAGAACGGGAACTCACAAAACATCTAGCGGGGTGTGCCGAAACGGATTTTAAAAATAAGAGGCAAAAAACGAAATACATTTAATAAGCTAAGATGTGAAGCGAAAGATTAAAAGATTCGAAAATCTGCGATAAATGAAATAGCACATCCCTGATATCATCAAAATGTGATGAGAATTTTGAAAAATGTACCGAATAGCCTAGATTTGAATGAATAGGTTGACGCATGTACCCAGACCAACTGGCCATAGGTTCCGAAACGCGGAAATATGGCATAAAATCCAAAAATAACTTGGGTCTTATTTTGTCTGTTGTTATTGATATTTGCCATTGTTGCCATTGCGATAATGATAATTTTTTAATTAAAATAATTTAAATTAATTTTAAGAAAATGATTTAAATGAATTGATTGAAATATTTACTTCAATTAAGAAAGAAGGAATTAAACAAATTTTGTTGACAAATGGAATTGATAAAGAAAATGTTTTGAAAAAATTAATTGAAGTTTTTCCTCAAAATGATTAACTTGAAAAAAAAGTTGTCAAAACTAGAATAATTGTTAATTTTCTGTTTTATTTTAATTTAAAACTATTTTTGAATAAAATTAATTTTTATAATAAATTTTCAAAAGAAGTCAGGTTTCGGTCGGAAAAGTCGGGTTTTTAATATAAATTCAACTTACACATTTGCCCTTTTTTAGTAATTTATGTGCAGATTTTTTACCAGCTCTTGCTGATTATATCACTAAAGATTTATTATTGCTCGTAGTACTCTTTCTATATACTAACAGTAAATTTAGTAAAAAATTAAACAAATCAAAAATTTAAAAAAAAATTAAGAAAATTAGATTCCTCCAAAGATTTTTGATAATTAAGGCTTTCAATTATATGGAAATCCATATATTTACTAAAATATGAAAGTAGTGAAACGATCAAAAAATGTTTTTAGCTCTGTTTAAAGCTTGGCTTTTCATTTCCATATTTCATCCATATTTTGGTAATTTAGTCAGTATTTTTGGAATTATTTTAAGAAAATCTAAAAACTTCATCAATATTTTGACATTTTTTTAAATTTTTGCCCGATTTTTTGAACTTGAAATTTTTTTTAAGTTTTTATAAAAACATTCCGGGAATTTGAAAGGAGAAAAAAAAGAAATAGTTTGAATTTGATGTTCCGTTGTTAAATTATTTTTAGCGAATTAAAAATGTTGTATCTTGACTAATTTGTAAAATATTTCGATTTGTAGTTATTTTTCGCTAATATCTCTGAAATTAATCTCTTATAAATTTTTATTAATTGTTTTTTGTATATTTACAGTAAACTATTTAAATATGATAAAATTAAAAATAAATAAAGTTAGTTCATCTCTGACTATTAAACAAAATATTTCTAAATATTTTAGCTTCAGGCAATTATAATATATGTGAAAATAAACTTTTTTTATTCATATAGAGATAAAAAAAACAAATATTATTTTTAGATTGCCCTAAAAAATATAAAGGAGGGGCTAAAGTCTTTTTCCATTTACACAAAAAGATTTATTTAAAAGACGACCTGATTTATATATTTTCTTCATTAATTTTAATAAATTTATTTTTTAAATTTATTTAAAAAATAAATTTATTTTGTTTAATAAAATTCTAATTTAACAAATTATTTAATTTTAAACAAGAAAATAATCAAATATATATTTTAATAATTATTTTTCAGATTTTTTAATAAATTAATTTTAATTAAATTCAGCAATGACTGAAGATAAATCTTTTGATTCTGATTATGAATTAATTGTAATAATAAATATTTAATTTATATCAAAAATTATTTTTTTAATTTTTTTTAAAATTAATTTATCAACTCAATTTCAAAATTCTATTAATAAAAATAATTTTAGGAGAAGGAAAAACTCAAGCCAGTTTATTTAAATATTGAAGAGTTAAAACAAACTTTTCAACAAATGATTGGTGAAATAAAAACAGAAAATGCTAAGCAAAATTCTGCTTTAAAGGAAATTATTGAACAAAAAGATGAAAAAATAATTTCTTTGGTTAAACAGGTATTTAGTCAAGAATTATGGTAAACCTTTAAATAAAAATTTGTGTCCTTCGTAAGAAAATCTTTTTTAATATATACCACCTATACAACTCGGGATCTGGATTGAAAAATCTTAAAATGGCGTTTGTAGGGTTGGTATCGGATCGAGATCTCGGCCATATAAGGCTTTTCTCACTTTTCTAATGTTAAAAATAAAGAATGAGTTTATAAAAAATGGAATCGAAGGGATATGTAGGTGATAACAAACTTGTCCCAGAGTTTATTTTAGATTAAAAATAACATTTTAAAATTTATAAAAGATTAAAGAATCAAATGACGAAAAGAATGGCGAATTGGATTTAGAAATTGAAAAAACAAATAATTCTATAAATTTGGTTAGTTTATTTAATTTATTTAAATAAATTAAGTTTATTAGTGTTTTGTTCAAGTTGCAAATAAATGGAAAGAATTTTACATTAGTCATAGTTTTGATAATTGTTGTATAAATAAATGTATAAATACAGAAAATCCAATTGGTAAATGTATTAATGGAAATGGATTTGCTAATATAATTAATGATGAACATATTGAATATATTGAATGGTTTAAAGTAAGGGGTCATTTTGGTAAATAAATTTTTAAGTT